>JABFPY010000075.1:0-13550 GCA_022817165.1 Phoenoteleia sp. ZL-2020 | reverse complement strand
CGCCTGGGTAGCGACTGGCGTCTATATCTGGAAAATGTCTCGATAACGTCCGGCCAAATAGACAATCTAGAACATTTGGAATACGTCTGGTAAACGTCTGAATAAAATTTGACTTTCGTCTGGAAGGAACGCGTAATGAGAACGTCTGGGTAATGACTGGCGCCAAAGTCTGGAAAAAGTCTGGAAAACACCTGGCAAAATGTACTGTCTAGAACGTTTGGCAAACGGCTAGGAAATATCTTAATGAAATCTGGATTTCGTTTGGATGGAAAGCGTAATCAAAACGCCTGGGTAACGAATGGCGCCAAATTCTGGAAAACACGTGGCAAAATATACTATCTAGAACGTTTGGCAAATGCCTGTTAAACGTTTTAATTATATCTGGTTTTCGTCTGGATGGAACGCATATTTAGAATGTCTGGTTAGCGACTGGCGTTGATGTCTGGAAAAAGTAAGAATTACACTTGGAAATGTAGCCTGTCTAGTTCAATTTTGGAAAATGGTACAATTGTACAATGTTTTATATAATTCTGCGTATAAAACAGGATTCCTTAATATTAATTATGATATAAAATACTCTACTTTTGAAAATGTATTTATTTCCGATATAACAAATAAAAAACAACATTATTTTTTACAATGCCTCGTACAACAGTATCGATTTCACATTCCATGATATAATTTACAATGAGTTCACAATAGCAGTCATTTGATATACAGGTTTGTACATATTATAAACGATGAATATTATTACTCAAATTCTTTTGTATTAATTGGTACTGAGCAAAATGTTATGTTTGTATCAATAATGTGTACTTTGAAACATAACGACTTAATGGCATTTACATTTACTAATCGCACTCGATTATTAATCGTTATTTGGACAACATGTGCAATATTTCTATTTTCTATGCCAGTAAGTGCTGTAGAAAACGATTCTTCCGCAGTGTAACAGCGTATAATAGCATAGTGTTCTGCAAGACAGTTGCATACATCCTGACAACTACAGTTAGTAACTCGTATAAATTGTATCACACTTCCGATGTCCACAGTGTTATTGTAGTTGTATAACACATATGAACTTGTGGTGTGATTTTCACGTTTATAATTTTCACTGGTATATAAAATTTTGTTTATTAATAACCTTGGAAACATGTACAATTTGACATCATTTCTTGTAATATTTCTAAATAATGATTCTGCTAGAGGCGACATGTCCCGTATCTGCTGACATAATCCAATTATAAACATTGAATCTTTTATTTTGTGCCTTCGTAATCTTGCAACTTTGTAATCTTGTAATTCTACTAAGTTTGTAGCTGATCTTCCTGGTTGCAAGATTTCTCTTTTTGTTTTCGTCATTGCCATTAATGTTTTTAAACTAGAACAAATCTGTAGCTGTGGTGAATTACTTCCATGAACTAATGTTTTAATGCGACCGTTTAAATCTTCGTGTGGAAAGCAATGTGTAATCCACAAAGGCCCAAAATTTTTTACATTATCTGCTAAATGTAAAAGTAAATGCAGATTAGGTGTCAAATGTTCCTCTCCATATAATGTCTGAAACTGGCGAACAAAATCGTTTAATGCAATGTTTGCAGTATTAAGTTCTTCTTGGTTTATTTTCGACTTATACAGTAATGCAATCCCCATAACTAGTAATTTGTAATGGTTAAAGTAATCTTCTGCCATTATATCAGATAATATGGGCAAAGAATAATGAAAAAACCAGGCTTTTCTTTCATGTGCTTTCCCATAACTTAAATGTTTACCTATTGATCTTGGGCGTCTTTGGATAAACGACGGAGGTGTTAAAGTAGTCAGACGATTATCAGCTGTAGACAAACCATGTCGCAAAGATTATTCCACATTTGAAAGGCTCGTTTCAATCCAAAGGTGTAGAAGAGCTTTGACTACACCTTCAAAAACACAGTGCATCGAATCTATCGCGGTATACGTAATGTACTTATAGCAAAATTTTGATACAATACTTGAACCTTTAACATCGTCCAATCCGTCCTTTGTATGCTTAGCGTTTTCTACATCTAAAGAAGTTTGTTCTTCAGTTCTCATCACTATATTTTCTTCATACGGAAATACAGGTAAATTTCGTCCTGGTATCTTCTTTCCTTTAATCTTACATTTCTGGCAACCGTAAAAACTAGTATATTGCTTCATATTGAGAAATAAGGGTTTTGCTGGTAAATCCATAAGTCCGCACATTATAACGCCTTTTACAATTCTTGCCGTATCATTGGGCAACTTCATTTCAACTCCTCGGAGTAATTCTATCATACTATTATGGAGAGGCTTAAGAAACATATTTGGTACTGGTTTTTCTTCGCCAAACCATATACTTGCTAATATAACGTTTTCCATCGTAGTTAGTTCACTATATGGAAGTTCGTTTATCGTTAGATAAACTGGCCATATACCGAAACCACTTTTAAAAATTTTTACTCCGTCAGTATACCACGAAAATGAAAGATTTTCTCGTTTCACAATAAACCCGCAGCACAAAGCTCTTTATATGTCTCCATCATAAATGATTTAGGGACTCGAAAAAATTCGGTCGTAAAAACAGTTCCTGCAGTTGTTGTTGTATTGGTATTTCAATGTAATACGATTTCTCTGGGTATATATGTGGTTCTAAGCAATTATCATCTGCATTTTGCAATTTAGATTTGCAGTTAACACAAGAATAGTGTCTTAATATAGGGATTTGTGGGCATTGGGTTGTGGATAATGTAAATCTATAATCTTTAGTACATCTGTTAATAATTCTTTGCAAATGTTATGACGACCAGCCAAACTTAAAATAGACAATAAACTTTCATTTCTTGTAATGTTTGCTCCATTATACAAAGGTGAATCATCAGACATATCATGTTCCTCATTGCTTTCGATTAGATTTTCATGTGACATACCTAAAATTAATATTAGCAATACACATTTTTTATATTAATCTTTTTTACGTTTGAAACAAATAAATTTGAAATAAATCGATTTAATTATGTTATATTGTATTAGCTGTTGTTACAATGCTTACATTCTGAGTCGCTAAAATCTGTTTGCATATCGTCTATATTTAGGTATGCAAGTTTATTGTTTCCATCTTCGTATCTGTCATCGCCTTCATCTTCACTACTTTCCTAATTTTCCTCATTATCAAAATTCTCTGAAATTTCCTCTATTAAATGTGAACAAATTAAGGCATTGCCTTCGTCTTCAGAAGAAACAATATTTCTTGATTCTTGCGAATTAGATTCCTCAGATGCAATTTCGGTGACCATGTTTACTGTTACATCTTCACATTCTTCCTGTTCGCTTTCATCACTACATACATAAATTAAATAGAGTAAGACTTTTAATTATTGAACAGTTAAGATCAGTCATAGAAAAGGTAATTATTTGTTATCGTATTATATATTTTCGATTAAAAAAATTTAGATAAAAAAATTTTAAAACTTGTCGTGAATGAGAAATGTATTAAAAAATGAATTAAATATGTTTTATTTCAACAGACTCGAATGATTCGAATATAATTGAAGGGCTTCGTTTCAAAAATGAACAAGTCCATTTTTTATCATGTTTAAACAAGTGCAAACTACGTGTGTCTACTCTGAGAAAACTATTTGGTTGCATCAACTAAATTTTAGTTGTTTCAACCAAACATTTTTCTCAGTGTATGTGTACGTTCAATTACATTTTGAACATAAAGGGTAAAGTGAAATTATAATCTACATGGGTCATTCCATACAAATTTTACACCTTATTCACAAAAATGGTATAATTTATATTGAAAATGGTTCTTAATAGCAAATAAATCGACACGTACTTTTTCATTTTTATTTAAATTGCATATTTTTGACACTATGAAATGTTTAAAATTTTGCTATTTTACAAACACGTCTTTTTAATTCAGTTTTTCTCATGTTTAATTTTAAGTACAAACATTTTGTAATATTCGTATCTAATGCAGTTTTTCCTGTACTTTAAAAATATCTGCATAAAAATTATTTTTTATTATTTATAACCTAAAAAATTACTTTTTCTTACAAAAAAATTTTTTTTTTAAATTTAAGCACGTTTTTTTTTAATATTTTGATACTAAATGAATTTGAACACCAATTTCATTTAGGGGATGCCATTTCTTATAACATATTACATATAACAAATTATAATAAAATTTGTATTTTGTTAACATAAAATAAAAGGATCTCAATACAAGTTGCGCAAAATAACGTTCTGAGCTAAACAACAATTCGGTTTTGACGCCGAGCTCGACATGCTTCGCACGGACGCAGTGCGTGGCATCACTGTTTTACGTATAACATTGAAACTAAAGTTCTGCCCATTACAAAAATTTGAGAAATTAATACCTTATTAATTGTATTTTATAATATCAACAAATACAAAAAATAAACATGCCCAAATTTGGAAAAGAATATTCTTTTGTAAAAAAAGTAACTTGTTAGGTTATAAATTAAAAAAAAAATTTATGCAGATATTCTTAAAGTACAAGAGAAACTGCATTAGATACAGATATTACAAAATTTGTGTACTTAGAATTAAACATGAGAAAATATGAATTAAAAAGACGTGTTTATAAAATTTCAAAATTTTAAACATTTCAGTGTCAAAAATATACTATTTAAATCAAAATGAAAAAATACGTTTCGATTTATTTTCTATTAAGAACCATTTTCATTATAAATTACAATATGTTAACGTATGCGTTAACTTTGGTATGTTCCGTTAATCGATTTAAATTTAGCGCCTGGTTACACTAACCCTAGTAGAAATTACGACCGGGTTGATTCCGGGCCCCGTCTAGGTACTCCTGATTTTAAGTGAGTACCTAGGCAGGCCCCAACGTTGGCCCTAACTCAGTGTTTAATGCCTAACCCGTAATGTGCCCGGATAGGTGAGCCCAGGTAGGCCCAAGATTGGCCACAATAGATATTTTTCGACTTTTTATACATCGGAAAAAACTATCTATCGTCCATTTAAGTCCAAAACGGGGGATGCCAAGTTTATCTATAAAATACCTCGGCTGGCTCAAGGTCTAAAAATGGCGTATTATTTTATGATTATGTTGGACAGGAGTCTAATGTTAAATTTTGAAATTTTGAAATTCAGGTCTAAGAAAAGGATATAAAAATTTATAACATGACTTTTTATTATTTTATTTTATTACAAATGTTTGTTTTTAAATTCGTAAAAATAATAATCGAAATGAAATTATGTTTTTGTTTGATCGAACATGACATTCACAAATCATAAATGCGTTGATATATAAAATGTTTAATTTTTTTTTTAAATGTTTGTTTTTAAACAAAACAAAAGAACATTAGTAAGGAAAGAAAAATAATCTCTAATCAACCAAATAAATTTTGGTTAATTTTTGTTTGATCGCTCTATTCTCCCACCATCCCAGTCTTTCGAATTTGTCAATGCACTGCTTAACGCTGCATCAAAATTCGGACGATCTGTTGTCAATTGCTTTCTGCATGTAGCCTCTGTAAAAATATGATACAAAAATTATAACTTTTTAACCCACTAGAAATCTCTAACACTATTTTACATAATTTTTATGAATACAACAATTTATTAGTTAGTTGCTTATTTACGTTTGATGCAAATTTAAACAAAAATGTAAAAATACAAATGATATTTATAACTATATATTTTAAACATTTATTTTACCAAATAAACAATTATAAAATTTGGTTTTATTTAATGATTCCTTTTCTTTCATTGTTTTTTTAACAACAAAATTTTTAGCCACATCCTTATTTATGAATAAACGAAGAGTGGATGGTAGAGCTCGGGAAAGGTTGCCACTCGGTATGGAAAGATATATAATTTGAACCTACAAATACATATGTGCATATATTTTAATCAAGAAATATTTATGTGTAAATTGAATTTATAAAATCGTATATAAACTTACAATGTTCAAATAAAACTTTTCATCATTCGTCAACAATGTTTCAAAGCGTATAAAATCTTGTTTATTTTGACACGGAATAACAAGATCAAATTTGGTAGATAAATCTTCCAATGAAAGATAGTCTGAATCCGAATTCAAATTGTTAGCAGTTAAATTATTTAGTCTTCCAGACAAATTAGTAAGCATCATTTTCAAGTTGCTTACTTCAGCTGCCACGTTTGTTAACAAGTCCAGAGTGACTTGTCTAAAAGCATCAAAGCTTTCTCGCAAGGAATGGATTTCTTGTTTATTATCATTGAAACTTTTATCTATAAATTTAAAATAATAAACTTTTTTGAAACATGTTTATTAGTTTAGATATAATTATAATAAAATTCATAAAGAAAAATCAATGCTTATTTGAATACACAATACTTGATAAAAACTTGTAAAATCAGTATACATCATATTTTACCTTCTTTTCCTTTGTTGGAGAAGTTTTTGCACGCTATGTCTTTAGCTGCTTCTGGATGGTACTTTTTTTTAATTTCTCTTATTTCGTGACCGTTGTCTAGTTGTTATTGCAATGGTAATTAAAAGTTAATTATGTTTAATGAGATAAGTAATATATCAAAATTGCAATTGAAATATTAAGTTAATTATTAAACGTTTAATCTTGTAAATTTAAAGAGATATCTTGCATGAAAGGTATAAATCAGTGCATTTATCATTTAAGGGGACTCTGCGACGAAATGACTAAAACTGGTAATTTTCGGTATATCATTCTGGTTTTTTGTGAAAATATAGTTCTTAATGTACTAAAACATAATCAGAAAAAGTTTTTTGAAAATGTTTAATTTTTTGTTTCTTTTTAATAATCACGACTTAAAATAGATCATTTTCAAAATATTCCAATGTGACAATTTGTTTATTTTTTTGAAGTATTTTCAACAAATAAACTTTAATTTTGTACGACGGATTTTTGATACGTTGATTTATTCAATAGTTATATTTGTTTAAATTTGTTACCTCAAAAAATGGCACAAAATGACATCTTTTATTTGTTTAAATGAGTGTAACTTTTTTTAAAATAAAATGTTTAAAAATCTGTGTTACAAAATTAAAGATAATTGAATACCAAATGTAGTAAACAAAAAGTCATCAAAATCTGTAGAAAATTAGTCACACTGGAATACTTTGAACTTTAAAAATTATAAAAAATAAAATATCGAGATATTTCAATTTAAAGTTGTATTAAGTTTTTTTATTCATGTCTAATCGATAAAGACGCAATAGGTGTAATTGTTTTCATATTCTGCTTTATATTTAATTATTAAGAAGTGTTCAAAGAATAATTTTCTGCAAAAAATGAGTTTTCGCTTGTTTCGTCAAAAATCGTCAATTTTCGTCGCAGAGTCCCCTTAATATTTTAAAATTAATAATTTTTGTCTAATGAAATTGAGCAATATTTATACTTCATCAATTTTTTTTTAATTAATGAAATAAAGTTCAGTTACTATAAATTATAATACCTTTCTGGTTTCCTCTGTCAGAGTGGTTTTTATTTTTTGATTCAATGGCTTCCTGTTGGCATTTTGGTTTCTTTGGTATCAATAATCGAATGTTCTCTATTTGATTCTTTGCATCCTCGTTGTCTACTGCAATACAAAGTAATAGATGATTAACAATAATGATATATATTAATTATAACATTTATTTGCAATACTGCATTATTATCAAACACATATTGTCAATTCAAAGTTCATCTGAAGGAAAAGGAACTTGATCAGTTTTTTATAATAAATACTAATCATAAAATGTTATTAAAATTGATTTTTGGTTATGCGTAAAAAAATTACATCAATTTTTAGTAAAAAAATAATTTCTGAGTGTTAATTATAAATGCATGATCTTATCTAGTTCTTGAGGTGTCAAATTAATGTTTTTTATTAAAAATGAATTTCAAAATTTAATTTATTTCAAATCGTTCTTATATTATTATCAATAAATTAATTCGTTATAATTTAATGTTATGATTCCATATTTGAATACATTATGTTAATAAACGAAAATAATCTAGCGTCATGATTCTTTACTTGAGGGAATCTTCAAACATTTCTCTAAAATAAATACATACATTTTTCTAAATAATATCTATTACAATTAAACTGAATTTCTTTTTCGATAATCTTATGTAATCTTTGTCCTTTTCTTTCTTATCTATTTCAGGTCGATATTTATATTTTTTGGATACCAATAACTATACTAACACATCGTAATAATATAGTTGTAAAAAATTATATAAAAATATTGTATTATAAAATTTATACAACTTCTGGTTAAAGTTATATATTTTTAGTGAAAAAAATTACCTTTTTTAGTCGCTTTTGTTTTAATCTTATTCCCTTCATTTATTTTAAAGTTTGCAGATTGTATTTTAGTAGCAACTAGCATATCCTTCGTTTCGTCATCTATTAAAAGAGTAGAAATGATAAAATAAAATGATAAATATTGGGCATGTTCTCATATAACGACAATTCTATTTACATGCAATTAACTTATATTCTGGATAGTTCTAAATCGTTTTCCATGAAAAAAGAAATACTTAGCACTACAAACCTCATTTAAACAGATTTAACTTATTTTTATTTAGTTATGTTAAATATTATTAATTAAAAAATCCAGTTTATAATTTATAAACTACTATTAAAGTACTTTACGTAATAATGTTATTTTTAAAATTTAGTAGTTACATTATTATTCTTTCATGAAGAATATTTTAATTCATAATTTTATTGAATTATAAAAAATATTGTATACATTCATTCTTACCAATAGATATTTCTGACGAATGATCAGAATTACAATCTGATGCTGATGACGCCGTGTAAATATCATTCAAACTAGTTTTTGGTTTCTTTGGTAGTAAAACACTTGCAGTTTTAGAAACGTTTCCCAACTTTCGTTTGCTCGGCAATTTGGATGTCAAATTATCAATTTCTTTTTTTGAATTAACTTCTGAATCAGTGGTATATACGTACTCTTGCGTTCGAAGTTTCTCTACTCTTTGTTGGGCTTCGTCATATGTTCCTGTTAAAAATACTTTTCACTTACAAAAAATGAATACAAAAATATTTCATAAATTTTCATATTGTTAAAAGAAGTTTCCATTAATATCTGAACAGTTATTTTTACTACATGTAAAACTATTAATCTTAATAATGAAATATGAAAACCAACATACTTAAATTTTCTGTTAGACTTATAGATTATTCTATATTTATGAACATTACATTTTCCACACTCTTCAAATGTGAAAACCTGATTATATGACTTCAATATATATATATATATATTGCTATTTAAAAATAATTTTTAGACAAGAAAATAAAATTTATTCAAACTACATAAGTAAGATCATTATTAAACATTATTAAAAATTAACTTACGAGCTCCCCCTCGTATTTCAACTTCATATTCAGGCCAACTATCTGGAGGATTGAGTTGATATTTGATAAAATCTTGAATTAAACCAATGTCATCTTCGTCATAACCATTTTCTGATGGTTCTAAGTATTTTGTTTTAATAATTCCTTCATCATTACACAACCATTTTGTTGGAACACAATCGTATAGTAACTGTCCTGCGAGTTTTTCTTTTAGAAAAACTACCAATGTGTATGTATACTTAGAATCGTTCTTTGTTATTGAGTTGCTATGTTTGTTTTTTGATTTAGAACTCATCTGAAAAGAGAATGTAGAATTTAGAAGAATAAATTAATATATATTTATTCCCCTGTTCAAAAAAAACTAATAGATAGAGAATAATTTCTATTCGTAATTCTTAACAGGGTTTCGTTTATTTTACAACTTATTTTACATTAAATAAAATATTTAATTGACTTTTTACACTTGAATTAGAACAATCATTAAATATTATTTTCTTGGTTATGTTTATAACAAATACTACTGAAAAAAGTAAATTACAAATATAATGGAAATTCTGAAATTTATTTTCTCTTTGGAATACATATCTTTTGATTGTTAATATTTGTTTTCTATTTTTACTAACCTTGAATAAAACAGCAATTACAATAAACAAGCAATATAAAATAATTTTATAACTAATAACACAAAAGGTCAGCAGTATATCAATTTTTTTTTGTTTGTGTTATGGCGGTGGAAGACTAAGCAGTATATCAATATTGAACTAAATAAAAACAAGCAGACAAAATTCTAAACACCTTTGCATTGTTCGTACCAGGTATGCCAACCTTGTATAATTGTATTTCAACGAAAATGTTGTTCTTTTTTTCTTAACTAAACCTAGAAAAAAATATAATTCGAATGTAGGTATAATAATTATTGTTGTAACAGAAATTGCAATATTGAAATATTGTAAATGTTAATATATTTGAAATAGAATAAAAATGATTGATCAAAATATTTTGTCATGATAGTTCAACTCCCATATACAAATTTTATTAATTTAAATCAATGGAAATGCACACACCGCATGACTGGTGACGTCATAAATTATGGCGCGAATTACAATTACATGAAATATTTTCTAATTTTATTGAAATTTCAGTATTTCCAATAATTCGAGATATGAATAAATTCTTTTTATTTATATTAATCTAATATAAATAAAATCTTATATCTATTAATAAGTAGTTTGCTTTTTAAATTTAAATTAGTTTATTAACGAATATTTTAATTAAAAAAACTCTTTATTTAGGCTTAAATACAAACTGTAATTGTAAAGAGAAATTGAATTAAACTATATTTATTAAAAAAAATACAAGATAAAAATAAATAAATTTTTATTTTAAATCTGATTATAGTCAAATTCATGCGAAACAATCGAGTGTATAAAAATGAAATAAAATTTTGGTTAACAAAACTATTCAATAATATTTTTATATTATATAAACATATGGCGTGTTCAGTTATTAAGAAAATTTTATATTAATAAAGGATAGACTTATGTAGACGGAATTGCTTTTCCTTTATTAATATAAAATATTCTTAATAGCTGAACAGGCCAATAATTTGCAACGAAAAAGAATTCTGGCGCATCCGCCCCATACAAAAATTTACTATTGAAAATAACCAGATTCTCCTATTTAGATTAATATATGTTTATTTGATTTAAGTGATTAATAACTATTAACAATATTGAAAAATTATTATACCTGCAATTAATGAAGTAGCGGTATAACCATTTCTGTTTTTTTACCTTCCTCAGAAATGGATAACAAAATCATTTTTCTTTCAACATCGCTCAAATTAACACTTAGTCTTCTTTTTTTATCGTCACTGTTAATTATCCATGCTGAAAATAAACTTGATTGACAGGGATAAGAAAATGCAGACTTTTGCAATTTTATATATTTGCCGTGAAGTTCAATATTTTTTGGATTTTTTTCTTCTCCGACAATGGAAATTTTTTCAATGAAAAAACATATATTCTTTTTCACTAAACAAATATTGTTTGGGTATTTAGTCGTCAAAATATATTCTTTATATTCCAGTTTCGAGCACTTTATAGAATTGTTTTTGTCTCTTTTATGAATAGTTAATAGTTTTCGAGTCGTTTTTTTTTAGAGTGAAAATATTCTTCATTTAATCTTCTACACACCTGAGCAACTGGCTTATTACCTGATCGTAGTAATCTTTTAATTTTTCCAAGCAAATTTTCAAATGGAAAAGCAGTTATGAGAGATAGATGACAATTCATATTTTTTACATCATCAGCTAAATGTATAAGATTATGAAAATTTATAACTTGACTGGATTTTCCATATAACCGTTTCGTGCGATGAAAAAATTTTATCAAAAAATGTTTTGCAAGTTTAGAGTATTCCATAGCAAACTCTTTTGAACACAAAATTCTACATGCTACATGAAATAAGAGAAAGTGCCTATAATATACTTTCGATAGAATTCCTTGCAAAACTAAAGGTCCACAATAAAGTAAGAAAAATCTAAACTCAGTTGCTTTCCAGTGTATGTAAGTTTTTGTTGATCGAGGCTTTCGCTGAAATTCATAAGGAATTTGTTTTCGCAGACTTTCCATACGATCCGATAAACGTTGCTTACTTCTTGATCCAAGTTTTGAAATCTTATCATATGCCAACCAATAATTCAGTAAAGCTTTAGTAACACCTAGACATGCTAAATGCATGAAATCCAAAATGAATGAAGTTACCATATCAATATAAGGGTTTATGTCAATAAGTGGACTTGTCCCTAAGTGATGTTCAGATTGGGTTTGGTTTCTAAACTCTTCGTCACATCTATCATCACCTTTAATGGGAAATACTGTACGGCGGTTAATTCGTTCACCCTTTATTTTGCAACGTTCGCATGCAAAAAATCCAGTATGCCCTTTAGTGCATTTGGCAAACGAACGAGCAGGAGTATCACAAATAAAACATTTTAATTCAAAATTGAAATGCCGTCCAGAAATAGTGATTCCATCATTCGAAAGTTCATTGACTTCGTTCACAAAATCATCGAAAAATACATTTAAATTTTTCGGTTTTCCTTGACCATAATATATGGCGACAGGAAAAGGTTTAAAAATATCTGGATCAGCATGGACTTTGCATGCTATAACCCAGAAATTGAATACACTTCCTTTGTATAATTGCATTCCATCAATATTAAATTGAACGTGTATTGTGTGCGATGGAAAGATAGACGAATCTATACAAACTGATAGACCTTTTTTTATAGTAAAATACACAAATTCATAAGTTTGATTATCAATTTCATATCTGCGTATATTATAAACAGCTTTTTCAACTTCCAAAAATGTTTTTGCCGTGCTTGGAAGATCTGGTAAAAGACGTTTATTTAATATACGAAGAAGTTTGTCAAGAAGCACATGATTTACATGTCCCTCGATAGCCCATTCTCTGAGTAACTGCGTTTCATCTTTAATTGATTCGTTTATTTCGATTCCTGATGTGCTATCATAAAATTCATTATCACTCTCATCTTCATCGAATTCTTCATCCCTCACTTCGTCAGCACTATAATAAAATGATTCATCATCACTATCTTCATATTCAGAGATTTTTTCATCTATTTCGTGTACATTATGTTCATTATCAAAATATACAATCTCATCACAATCGGCAGAATCAGAATCGTCATCAAAATTGTCCTCATTATTATTTGTTTTCTCTGTCGTGCAAAATGCTGAAAAAAATCAGAAATCAATAATATATATTTCAAAAATTTCAATTAAAATAGAAAAGGTTATAAAATACATATTTTATTACAATAGCACTATTCTTACATTATTTTTTTACCCTTGACTACTATTACCCTATATTTTTGCAGCTAAGAAATAAGAAATGTGATTGGTTGAAATTTTATGCTTATGTAATAATGCATGTTAAAATTCAAATGTTTTTTTGGCTAAACAGCAGTTATCGGACGCAAACTGAAGTTGGCCGCGCAGCTGGCAGCTGTTCGTTATAAATTAGTAATACCTAGGAACATTTATGCCGCGCATTTTGAATATGATTATATGATGAAATAATTTAAATATAATTTAAGAACTTCATTATTTTTTATAATGATGTTTTGGTTGCTGTTT
>JABFPY010000074.1:0-13596 GCA_022817165.1 Phoenoteleia sp. ZL-2020 | reverse complement strand
ACTTTAATTAATATAAATGTAAATTGAAAATTAAAAAATTAATATCATACAATTCCACTTTTTCTTCTACCTTTTCTAGCTTTATCAAAATTAAAAAGGAAGTCCGCAACAACAACAGTACAATAGATGAGGACATCGGAACAATAGATGAGGATACATACGTTATAGAATCTCTTGATATCAGCAGTATCAATGACAATTCAAAGAAAATGGCAAATGATAAAGTAAAAGGTATTAATTATTTTAAAATAATTTTGTTTTATTCTTTTTATTACTGTTTAGTAATGTCAGAATATTTGAGTTAACTGATTCTATCAAATTACCAGAGATACAATTTAACATTTTTTTAGTTTAATAATATCATTATTTATAAGCTCCAGAGTACTATGATCTCGATAAAGCAGTTTTAAAACTAAAAAAAGTAGATATCTCTACATATCAAAGTACAAAAAAAGATGGTACAGAAAAATCAAATGAAGAAGAACAATTTATAGATCAGTACTATTTCATATCTGGAATATTGTGAACATTTTTATAATTAGTTAAAGAATTTTTTAAATATTTTATTTCCAAAAACACAAAATTATACAAAATTGTTAATAAATAGATTACTGAATTAATCTATAGCAAATTGGAAATTCAGAATAGAATTATTAATAAAATCATTCTAATTTGATATAAATTAGAAATTAATAATAATAATGAATATACGGATTTAAATATTTTTCGTTACAAAAGATAAAGATTAAATTATTCCATATAATCGACAGCATAGTCAAAATAATTTTGCACCTTAGTTCATTATTAGATGTACATAATAATAACTATAATAATATACATAATAATATAAGTATAAACTAAGTAAATTCTTATTTAATAGGCCTTTCTGACAATGTAGCAAGTTTTTCAACTAATTGGATACACCGTTAAAAAGTCAACATATACAACATGTGTTGAAAGATGTTTTAATGAGATAATTGTAATAGATATCCTTAATAAGATCATTCAATCAATAGTTTAAAATCACTGTTTTAATCGGGTTATGTTATTCTTTAAGTATTTTAAATATAATAATTTAAAAAGGAAAACCTCCTCTTCAAATATCTTTATCTACATATGGGTGCTTTGAGGTGCAAATTAATATGAAAATAAAAATTTTCGAATTTAATAATTATGATTCATTCATTATTTGTAAAAATTGCAGGAAATTTTAGTTCGAACAATTCCTCTCCAGTTACTTCTAGACATCACATTTCCAGTTTAACATCATCGATAATAGATGCCGTATTAAATTTTTCCTCTATTAAAGAAAATAAAAGTGAGTTATGTATTTTTTAATATATAAATAAATTTTCATTTAATTATTTTAAATAAAATAAATTGTTTGATTTCAAATAACTATAAATATAAAAGAATTTAATATTGAAATATTATTGTTGCTTTGAGTACAAATATAATTAATAATATAAATGTAATGTTAAAGGTAATCAAGATTTTAATACCGATGCAATAGATTTGCAAAATATGATGGATGCTGCGAACAACATTAATGTAAATTCAAGGGATGATAATGCAGTTAGTTATTCACAACAAGGTGATAATTTTATTATCGATAATAAAAAATCAAATAATTTTTTATCCTTTATTTGAGGTGTTTATTAATATTTAATAAAAAGTTTCGAATTTAATAATTATAATTCATACATTATTTTTAAAAATTCCAGGAAGTTGCAGTTCAGATAATTCCTCTTCATTGACTTCTAAATATTACATTTACGGCTTAATATTATCGATAATATATGCAGCATTAGACATTTCCTCTATTAAAGAAAATAAAAGTGAGTTATATATTTTTTAGTATACAAATTAGTTTTCATTTAAGTATTGTAAATAAATAAACTAATTGTTTAAAATCATTTGATTTCACTTAACTGTAAATGTAAAACAGAATTTAATATTGAAATATTATTATTAATATTACTTATAAACGTATAGGTATTCAGGATCCCCCCATGGATAGCACCTTGACGTAGGTCTTTAACGACCGGGTGGGGCGGCTTGCGCACTTCAAGGACGTCGAGAGCTATGTCGGCGGTAGCGTTGCTACCAGTAGGGCCACCCAAGCCGAACAGGTCAAGACAGAGAAGTCAGACAAAGCCTATCCAAACCTGCTGCCTTGCAGAGAGGGACTGGTCTCCCAAAGGCTAGAGAAGGAAAACTCGAACAAACCATGGGTCAAGGTGTGTAGCGAGCCTGGTGACGCTGCCCGCGAGGGATGTGCTGTATGATCCTTTCAGCGCGCACACTTTGGTAAACTCCCGGCATCAACGTGCCGCACCCACTGGGGACACTGAGAAGCTGAGGACGGGTGCAGGTGGAAGGTCGGGACCGATGCCCTTTCCGGCCCCAATGGCCAAAAGCGGTCGTGGCAATGGGGGCAGCTGCGGCCGTGATCACCCCCCCACGCCCTGAGGCAACCGCGTTCGGAGACGGCTCGGTGTCCTGGAGTAACCACGATATTATGACGCTAGAAAACTTCTTCGATGAAATAACCAAAGTTAATAGGAGTCTGTCCGAATCAGACTTGCACGGAGGCCAGAAGGACGACAGACGGGATGCGGGATCCGCGGCAAGCGTAGCGAACATGAGGAGACCCTCGGACATCGCGATATTGATCGCTCGAGGTCAGGGAGCCCTACGAAACATGGCCAAGGCGCTGGAACGCCAGAGAAATGTCTCTCTGGACATAAAAAACGGGGTGGCCGCTCTGAGTGAAATTTTCGACGAAATGTCCCATCTACGCCCCAGTCGTCCGACGAAATCGGCGGCAACAAGCCCGATGAGAATCCCCGAGACAGTTGAAAAGCCGCTCTTTAGCCGCGTCAACCAGAAGCGGCCAGCAACAAGTCCCGCCAAGGAAGATGCGGATAAAAGGAAGAAAGCGGGCTGGACCCGGGTGGAAGCCAGTAAGAAGAAGAAGAAGAAGAAGAAGAAGAAGAAGAAGAAGAAGGAAAATGAGGAAAAGGCCGCGCGTACCCTGCGAGCAGAGCCCCCCGACAAGGCAACACCAGCCCAACCCCAGGGAACGGGGGAGAAGAAGGGAGAGGGGAACCCGCTACGCACCAACCTGGGGCGCAAGCCGGAAACTGCGAAGACGAAGCTGAGACCCGAGGCTGTTATTATCCATCCGAGGCAAAACCAATGCTACGCTGATATCCTGAAGAATATCCGCGGCAAGGTGAAGCCCGAGGACAACGGGGTCGACATCCGCGCGATCCGCCGGACCCGAGGGGGAGCCGTCCTCCTGGAGCTCCGACGGGGCACGACAGACGAAAGTCGGAAGTCCTTCGGCGAAGCGCTGGAGAGGGCAATTGGAGAGGCCGGTTCTGTGAGGACAGTGGTTCCACAGACCACCCTCGAGATCCGCGACCTTGACGGTGCGACTGATGCGGCCGATGTCGAGGGAGCCGTCAAACGCGACCTTACCGACTGCACAGGCGGCATCAAAGTGTTCCTCACGAGAGAAAACTCCAGAGGACAGAGACTTGCCATCGTTGAGATGGAGGAGAAGGCTGCCTCGAGTTTGCTGGAAAGCGGACATATCAAAGTCGGGTGGGTATCCTGCCGAGTGCGAAGAAGAGTAACTGTGCTGCGGTGCTTCCGTTGCTTTGGCTTTGGGCATGAGGCACGCTACTGCAAAGGCCCCGACCGGAGCAAGGACTGCTACCGGTGCGGAGCTGCAGGACATAAGGCCGCGGGATGCCACGCCGACGCGATGTGCGTGCTGTGCACGGGGTTAAACGTCGAGATGGGCAGGAGAGGACACGTTCCGGGTTCGGGCTCCTGCGCAGCATTCCGGGAGGCACTCGCTAAGGCGAAGACGAGAAACGCCCCGACATGAGGCGTGTACTTCAGGGTAACCTTCATAGGAGCAGAACAGCCAACGACCTCTTGGACCAACTGCGGCTTGAGAAGAAGGCTGACATACTTCTGCTAAGTGAGCAGTACCGGGACAGGGACGACGCGGGATGGCTTTCCGACCATCTGGGAACAGCTGCGATCTGGATCCCTGACCGAGGACAATGTCCGATAGGAGACCAAGGAGCCGGCCGGGGTTTTGTTTGGGCACGAAATGGCAGTATCACGTATGTGAGCTGCTATCTCACCCCCAACGAGTCGATAGCCGAGTTTCAGAACAAGCTGGACAACCTGGAGGACGCACTGAAGGAGATGAGAGGAGAAATTGTGCTGGGCGGCGACTTTAACGCTGAGGCGCCAGAGTGGGGAATGTCGCACCCGAATTCCAGGGGAAAGCGGATCCTTGAGATGGCTTCTCGAGTGGCGCTGGCGGTGGTAAACACTGGATCCACGTCGACGTTTAGACGGCCCCGACACAGAGAAACGATACCGGACGTAACCTTCGCATCGGAGGGGATTTTGGGACGACTTGCGGAGTGGAAAGTCATCGAGGACTACACTGGAAGCGACCATCAGTATATTACTTTCAGTGTGCTCCCAGATCGACCACGCGCACAAACACTCGACACGCGCAGACCACCGAAGTGGAATGCGGCTAGTATGAATGAGGAGCGCTTCATCGAGAGCCTGCGACAGAGAGCGGAGTTCACCGTTGGCGGACGCCGAGGACCTTCTGGACACGATACCGTAGAGACACGCGTCAATCGCACCATGCGACTCCTCGCAGATGCGTGCGAAGCCTCTATGACTCGCAAAGGGCAGAGGAGAACAAGGAGACCGGTGTATTGGTGGACCCCGGAAATCGCTGAGCTGAGACGGTCCTGCCTTCGCCTCAGGAGACTGGCGCAGCGAGCAAGGGGGAGGCCGGAGGCGAACCTCCGCTCCACAGAACACCTAGCTGCGAGAAAGCAGCTCCGTGCGACGATCAGGAGGAGCAAATTCGTGAAGTGGAGCTCCCTCATCGAGGACGTTGACAACGACCCTTGGGGCCTTGGCTATAAGGTCGTAACCAAGAAGCTGGGCGCCATGTCCAGCATGTCGATGGATCCGAAGACAATGGACGAGGTCGTCACGGCACTCTTTCCCGATCACCCGGAAAGAGCAGCGGTCGCTGACGAAACAGACCCGGAGCAGATCCCGCTCTTCACGGAGGAAGAGCTGACGAGGGCGACCACCTCCCTCAAAAATGGAAAGGCTCCAGGACCGGACGGAATCCCAGCCGAGGCGCTGAAGACGGCGGCCCGTGCAAGTCCGCAGCTTCTGCTGGACATGTACAACGGCTGCCTGATTTCGGGCACCTTCAGCGGACGCTGGAAGACCGCGAGATTGGTGTTAATCAATAAGCCGAAGGCAAGCGGAAACTTGGCGACATCGTTCCGGCCCCTGTGCATGCTCGACACAGCGGGAAAGGTTCTCGAGAAGCTCCTGCAACCGCGAATCCTCGCGGCTATACGTGCAGCTGGAGACCTATCACACCGACAGCATGGTTTCCGTAGGGGACATAGCACCCTCGACGCTGTCCGCGAGGTAATCGAAATAGCTGAGAGAGCGCAGACAGGGAGCCATCACTCCCGGATGGTTACCCTGCTGGCAACCCTGGACGTGAAAAATGCCTTCAACTCCATGAGCTGGCATGACGCCCTTCATGCCCTCAGGGTGAGGTTCAAGGTTCCAGGCTACCTGATGCGCATGATGGAGGACTACCTCAGAGATCGGACGTTGCGATACGACACGGAGGATGGACCTCGCAGGAGACATCTGACCGCCGGCGCCGCGCAGGGCTCCATACTCGGCCCAGACCTGTGGAATGTCGCGTACGACGACCTGCTGCGCTTGGAAATGCCGCGAGGCTCTACGCTCGTCGGTTATGCCGACGACGTAGCTGTTCTCATCGCGGCACGTACCACCGAGCACGCACAACTAATGCTCAACCAGGTCATGCGACGAGTCCGACGCTGGCTAGAGGACCACTCCTTAGTCCTAGCAGATGCGAAGACGGAGATCCTGATACTCACCAGGAAGACGTCGATTGACACGATCCTGCCGATGCAGGTTGCAGATACGATGGTGACGACTACCCCAAGCCTCAAATACCTGGGCGTGACGCTGGATACAAAACTCACATTTTGGCCCCATATCCAGCGGGCAACTGATAAGGCCTTCAAAATTACCACCGCGCTCAGCAGACTGATGGCAAACGTCCCCGGACCGAAGCCAAGCAAACGCCGCCTTCTTATGGCGACGGTGCAGTCAGTGTTGCTCTACGGAGCAGAGGTCTGGGCTCAGGCACTGAAAACGGAGCGCCTCCGCAAGAGGATGGCTGGCGTGCAGCGCAGAGGCGCTCTGCGGATCGCTTCTGCATACCGCACTGTATCCGAAACAGCGGCGCTCGTTGTATCATCGGTGGCACCCATCGATCTCCTCGCCCTGGAGCGACAGGAGGCGTGGCAAAATGGAGCGATCCTGGGTAGAGAGCAAGCGAAAGCCGAGGCTCGGACCCGAAGAATGGAGAGGTGGCAGCAACGCTGGACAGAGGCGACGGATGCAGCATGGACCAGAAGGCTGATCCCGCGCCTGGACGCGTGGGTCAACCGTCAGCATGGCGACGTGTCATACTATTTGACACAACTCCTGACTGGCCACGGTTACTTTAACCGCTACCTGTTCAGGATGGCCAAGGTGGATAGCCCGGGGTGCATCTACTGCAACCAAGAAGACTCAGCCGAGCACACTTTCTTCCGCTGCACTCATTGGGAGCATATGAGGGAAGCTGTGCAAAACCAGGTTGGAGACATCACTCCGGACAACATCGTCCAGCGGATGCTGCGAGACAGGACGGCGTGGGACCACGCGGCCGTGTATGTCGAGTGTCTCCTGCGCGAAAAGAAGAGGGACATGGAGTCCCAGGAAAGACAGCCGGACAGGCGCTAATTTTAGCCAAATTTTGACGAGAAGATATAATTGCTGACCCGCTCTAAAAGGCGCAAGACACGGCCCCACCCTGAAGTAATGTGTAAACGGTCCCGGGGTGGAATTAGGCCAAGAAGATAGGGTTTGCGGTTTTAGTGGGTGCGAGTCCCACACTCCCCCAGGAGTGCGGATCCTCCTGGGGAGCCCATAACGGGTTTCCGCTATTTCCCCTAAAAAAAAAAAAAAATTATTATTATTATTGTTATTATTATTATTATTATTAATATTATTATTATTACTATTATTATTGTTATTATTATTATTATTATTACTACTATTATTATTATTGTTATTATCGTTATTATTATTATTATTGTTATTATTGTTATTTTTATTATTGCTATTATTGTTTTTATTGCTATTATTGTTATTATTGTTATTATTGTTATATTGATTATTATTATGATTATGATTATTATTATTATTATAATTATTATTATTATTATTATTATTATTATTATTATTATTATTATTATTATTATTATTATTATTATTATTATTGTTATTATTATTACTATTATCTAGTTCTTTTTAAAAAATTTAAAAAAAATCAAAAACTGGCAACTTTATTAAGAAAGTTCGACCAGCTCGATGTAGCAGTTACAAAGTAGTCGCAAAAAATGCGATCAACATGAGTTGGTCGAAAGGACTTGTACAGGGGAACGAGCTATATGTCCCCGGATCTCACGCGAGATACCGAAAACGGCCTTGATTTCATGTGTCCGTTTATACGTTTCACTGCTCGAACACGTACACAAATAGAGGTACGCGATAATGTTGGACGAAAACATCGTTCGAAAATCTCGTCCGATTAGAAGACAAGAATGAACACAAAATTGATGAAATTGAAATAGCCATAGCGCAAAAATTAATAAAATTATTATTATTATTATTATTAAGGGCCGTGGAGCGCTCGACCTTTCAAAGAGAGATAGAAAATACACTTACCTTTGCTCCATTGATTCTTCAAAAATACTGCATGAAATGCAAAAAAAATTATATCCGCGCAAATAGAATTTTAATATCTAGGCCTATACTACAAAAAATGATAATAAAATGTAAATTTAAAAATTCGTAAAAAATAAAATAAAATTTGTGACAAGTAACCCAACAACTGATGTGACAGATGTTGATTCGAATAATTCAAACGTTCGTTATTTGAACGAACGTTTGAATGTGAAAATATTGTAGAAATCTGAATGAAAATAAATACCTTCCTCTTAGCAAGTGTAGAAAAAATCTTTTCTTCTCATATTAGCTGCAAAAAGCTAAGCATTATTTTTCTCGCAAATATAGAAAATTGTAATTATAATTTACGTATAAAATTCATAATACGAAATGAATTTTTTTATTTCGCAAGTTTAAATAAAATAAGACTAGCATATGGTACATATATGTTTTTATCATCTTCATATATGGCTCATACAAGTTTTCTCATTTTCATATATTGTTCATGAATAATTTAGGATTTGCCTTATGTTAAAAATGTTAAAAACATACATGACCATACATTTACAGTATATTTTGCATGTAATAATTTACATGCAATGTTACGTTCAACAAATATTGTCAAGAGATATAAAAAAATATGTATAAATAGCATATATATTATAATCATATTTATTTATTAAGACAACTTACAAGTATATATATGCATTTATATATAAAATGTTATAACTTGAACAATATTTATGAAACAATAAATGGAAACAACAGTGTGCAATAATATATTTGCCGTATACAAATGTTACATAAATCTTCTTCGATTGTAGTCGACAAATAATACAACGAAGATACTAAACATAAACTGTACATTTTATAAAGTAAAGTATTTTCAGAATGTCCTCAGAATGTTCCGTGCTGTTAAAGTAGGTTTCCAGGGTTTGTATTTCTTTTTTAATTCCTGGATCTAGCATGTTGAATATTAAATTGATGGGTTAGTGTCACAAGGGCGAATGATCACGAAGGCGAATGGCATTAAGGAGAGTCCGCTTCACAGTCCAGACTGCTTACCGTCCAGATCGCTCACCGTCCAGACGAAATCTAACTTTATTGCGGTTTTGTTGACCAAATGGATTATAGTTGCTCCGCCTGATAACAGGAGGCACATAAATAGGCAAACGTTATATTTATCGAAGTTTAAACATTTGTTAACATTAATAAATTTATATACTAAATTACTAGTAATTATAAAAAAATTTTTTATTAATAAATATAATAAGTTACTTACATTAAATATATTTCTTATAATTAAAAAATATTTCAATTTATATAAATAAATTTTTAAATATTACAAAAATAAAAAAATGTTTAATAATAACAGTGTACATTCTATACAATGGTAAATAGATAAATATATATATTAATAAATTAAATTTATTTAAAGTAAATCAATTCTTTTCTTTTGTAAATATTAGAAATAAATTATTGTAAATAAAATAAATTTTACTAAACAGGCTTATTTATGAAGTCATATATTTTAAATATTTAAAATTGTTTTAATTATAAATTTATTTCACTATATTAAATTTAAATCATTATTTTAAATATAAAATTAAAATTTTAATTTAAATATATTAATTAATTTTATATATAAATTATATATTTAAATAACAAATTTATACTATATTACATCTGCAGTTAAACTTCAATTTATTTTGAATGATAGAGTAATTTTTTATAATAATATTATTTTTTCTTTGAAAATATTTTAATGAAGTAATTATTATTTTATATTTTAATTAATTTTAAACTAATAATATGATTAAAAAAAATAAATTTAATAATATTAATGTCTTATTTAATTATACAAAATTTCATATAAATGAATGTATACATTTAATTTTATTATTATCTGTAAGTGGTATACCCCCCCCCCCTAATAGGATTTATAATAAAAATTATATAGACTATTTATTAGCAGTTATAATGTATTAATTACATTAAACATAATAATTGTAATAATTACAGTCATCTTAAATTTACTTCTCTCTTATATTTTAATATAAATATAAAATTCATTTTTCATTTAAATTGAAATTATATTTTTTTAACATTCTATTCCTTTATATTTTTATCAATAATAATACTAATGTTTAATAATTTAATATTATCTAATTTTAAATTACAAAAAATAAATCTTGAAAATTAAAATTATATATTATATTTATAAGTTTTAAACTTCATTCATTATTTATAAATTTGCAATTAAATATTTTATTTAAATTATAAATAAAATCTGCCTCTATAAGAATAAAGTTTAAAACTTTAATATACAATGCATTTATTATATTTATATTAATAAAAAATTCTTCTATTATTAAAAATAAATTTAACTTGAAACTATAGATGTAATACAGTATAAATTTGTTATTTCAATAAATAATTTATATAAAATTAATTAATATATTTAAATTTAATATAGTTAAATAAATATATAATTAAAATAATTTGAAATATTTGAAATATATGACTTAATAAATAAGCCTGTTTAGTACAATTTATTTTATTTAAAATAATTTCTTTGTACTATTAAGAAAAGAGAAAAATTTATTTATTTTAAATAAATTTTAAATATACAATAAATTAATTATAACACAATTTTATTTTTAATACAATATAAGTAATATATATTTATTTATTTACAATTGTATAGAATATACGCTAATATAATGAAACATTTTTTAATTTTTTTAATATTTAAAAATCTATATTAAATAAATTTATTTATATAAATTTCAATATATTTTAATTCTAAAACATATATTTAATGTAAGTAAATTATTATATTTATTAATACAATTTTTTTCAGAACTAATAGCAATTTAATATAAATTTATTAATGTTAACAAACGTTTAAAGTTCGATAAATATAACGTTTGCCTATTTATGTGCCTCCTGTTATCAGGCGGAGCAACTATAATTCATTTGGTCAAGAAAACCGCAATGAAGTTAGATTTGGTCTGGACGGTGAATAGTCTGGACTGTGAGGCGGAATAATTAAGGACGGCTCGCGTGAAGCTTACAACGGCAAGCGGTATAATACTGAACGCAAAGATTTAATGAAAAAATTAAATGAAAAAATTTATGGGAATGTCATCGGTACGTCTTAAAAATGTTATGGGTATCCTATGGGAATTAGATGAAAATTTTATGACAATGTTATAGATATCCTACGGATCTTTTCAGAATGTTATGTGTATTGTATGGGAATGTTATGGCAATGTTATGAATATCTTATGGGAATTTTACGGTTATCTCGATGGAATGTTATGAGAATGTTATGGGTATCATATGGGAAATTAATAGGCCCATTAATTTCCAATATGATACCCATAACATTAACGTAGGGTCCCCATTAAATTCCCATGTAATACGCATAAGATTCTCATAATATTCCCATAAGATCCCCGTAACATTTTCATAGCGTTCCCATATAATTCCCATGGGATATGTATAACATTTTTAAGACGTACCCATGATATTCCCATAAATGTTGTCATTTCATTTTTGCATTATACGTTCAGTATTACACCGTTCGCCGTAGTACGCTTCATGCTAACCGGTCTTAATGCCATTCGCTCTCGTGACTCTCACCCAAATTGATAACTTAAGAGGAGGACAAATCAGCTGATCAACTCCGCGCGTACATAACCTCGCTTTTTATATTGTTTTGAATATATCTTTAATATTATCATATATTTATTGATTTTAAGAGCTGAGCGCACTTCCAAATCAGTTAAAGAATATTATGAGCTATTAATGTCAATTCTTAATTATTTAATAAAGAAGAAAAGTGAGAACTAAATTTTTCACAAAGTCATAGTCTACAAGATTTTTAGTTCTTATTTTTCTCAATTATTAGGACATTAAAAATTAATTCTTTTAGCTCATAATTTTCGTTAATAAATAAGGAAGTGCGCTCAGCTCTCTAAATTAACCAACACATTGATATTTTTACGTAAATTCGATAAAACCGTATTTGTCGATAAAGTAGGAATTTCACTGCTTTTCCTCCTCTTAAGAATTGTGAATACAAAAATATATAATTCTTACAAGAATAATTTTAAATGGGCACGAAGTTGACTGCTTCTAGGTGTTGTCCGACCGGGGACCTTCTCGTGGTGTGTCTGTTCGAATTAACTCCCAGCGATTTCGTCGAGAACGCGTGAAGAATAGCGGCATCAACCCGAAGAACGACTATCCTTTTTCTTTCCCATGTCCCGATCCTTTTTTCCTGCCCAGCTCCTCGCCATTTTGTTCTTCGCCGTTCTATGTCGCTGCACGTGGCGCATGCAAAATGAATAATAATTACCTTAAACGAGTGAAAAGTTTTAATTTTAATTGTCATTGACATAAGGAAGAATATTTTAGCCGCCATATGAAATAACAATGGAAAAAAAATGAATTTTGAATTATTACATCTATTTATAAATAATATGTTTAATAGTCAATCAAATTTAACATATTATTTATTATAGTATGTAACTATTATGCCGACATTAGCTAATTATTGTTGAACGTAGAAATATTTTTGTACAGTTACTTATTCTCACACATTGTTAACACAACATTTATCAACTCTGTTGTATCGAAAATGCGTGTGTAATTTTAAAATTGAAAAATTATTATTCGATTTAAGTGCTATATGAATATATTGGATAAAAAGCTATTGCATAAATTATCAAGAAAATCTAATATTTCAACAATAACCATTGCCCGAATTTCACCACGAGGAGGTTTCTGCAAGGAAATTCATCAGTTCTTCGATTTTGTAGTATTTTCATTCAATTAACTTATTTGCAGTAACTTACTGATATTACATGATTGAATAAACTGTTATAAAATCGAAGAACTGTGGCGCATTTTTGCAGCCGATATATCGTTCTTGCCATATACATATGCAACGAACATAGCGCTTTAAGCGCTTGTGAAGTATATTATTATTCTAATGAAGAATTCACAACATAATAATTGTTGTAAATAATAACTTTATAATAGGCAATCAATGGGATATGCCCCGAAAACGAACCATGTACACAATTTATATATATGTAATATATAATATGCTCTTATAATTTATTTCGACAAAATTTCTAACTTGTTGTTAGAAAAGAATATTTACAAATTTTAGATACAATTTTCAGGCATACAATTTTTTATGAATCTTACTAGAAGTTGATAAATAATAATGATTTCTGAAGGTAAATAAGTATTGTTTCATTATGATGTATATCAAGATGCTTATTATAAACAATATAACAAATTATGGAAACATTTTACTTTTTATAATATAAAGAACATAGAAGACAAATGTATTCTTTCTTAGTAACGAGTGCTATTTCACGAAGGCTTAGCTCTGATTCGTGTGCCCAACGTTTACATTTTGGACATACGATATGTTCGTCTTTTTGGTAACGTCTTGTACCACTGCAATAGACACAAATGTCTTTCATTGGTTCTGAGCCACTAATCAACATTTCAGCAACAATTTCACGATAAGCTGTAGGATTGAAGTTATCGTTCAAAGATTTACCTCTAGCTATGCAATCCATATAATACATAACAAATAAGCCACAGCTATAGCTATCATTTTGCACAACAATTTTTTCTTTCGGAGAAACGACACGCCAATCAATTTCACACAAT
>JABFPY010000073.1:0-13658 GCA_022817165.1 Phoenoteleia sp. ZL-2020 | reverse complement strand
AACGTTTGATCAAAAGATGACTTAAATGCCAAATGTATATATGAGTAAAAAAAAGATTAATGTTATTTTGCTTGCAAAATAAAAAATAGACTTTTAATAAATAAAAAGAAAAAATAAAATTGTAAAACAAATTTATTTTTATATGTAAAATATATAGAAAAAAAAGTTTTTCTAAAGATGAATTATAATTAAAAATCAAGTAATCATAAGCAATAAAAATATAATACACAATAGAAAACTTATTTCCTTCTTTTTTTAAATATAGTTAAAATTATGCATATTTTTGCATTTGAAAATCACTTAACATTTAAAGAACATGCTTCGCACTGGTAAATTTTCAAATTGAGGTCAAGACACTTTGACGTAACTTAAGTGTTGAAACACATTTTAGCAGTGTTCAAATAAAACCCATTTTATCAATAAGTCAAATATCTTTTGGATTCTTCAGCAAAAATTGCATAAAACAAACGTCGCGGTTATTTGAAAGTAATTAATATAAGTGTATTTAATTGCGAGCGACTTTTCCTTTTCAGCTGCGTGCAAATGTAGCGTAGTTTGCAAATAACGCTTGGAATTATTACACGTTTCTTTGAAAAACATTAATTTTATTACGGTAATTTCGTGACAGCAGCTTTTCATTAGATTTGTGTTACAATATACAGTACTTCAGGAAATTAGAACAGAGATAAATATGGGTTAGAATCATATTTCAATCACCGATGCAAATTACGATGTTTTTATCAGCTTTTAGTTGTGGCCAGATAAAATTACAAGCGAGCGTTTGGTCGAGATTAAGCGAACCTATTAGACTCTTAATTAACCTGAAACACAATTCTCTACTGAATCAAAGATTGTGTTTTAATTAGAGACTTGTATGACAATGTCTTTTTAACTTGTATTAATGTAACGAGTTTAATTTTTATTATTCATATTAATTATAAGAATTGTTTTTAAAAGTATAAGGTAAAGAAAAACGCAGGACGAGAAATAGAATTGAAAACTTGTGATAAAGAAATTTTAATAATAAATGAAGTAGATTATTATGAACAATAATTAAACCAAATAAGTTTATTTAAACTGTATACGAAGTTGAGAAAATCAATTATTTTCTTTAGAAATTTTTTGTGGAAAAGTATGCAAATACATTATATAATTGATGTATCTGATATCAAATATTTGGTAAATATTATCTAAATAAAAAATTTCTTTTAACTAATAAAACATAAAATCTATTATTTTTGATATTTTATTTAACGTAAAGTTTAAATGCAATTTTTTGGTCTTACCTTTTTAGATAAATATACTTAAAAATTAGATAAAATTGATTAATATTAGTCCTTGCAAATTAAGTTTTTAAAATTTATATTTAATTTTGAAACATTTTTAATACTGCATTGCAAAAAATATAGAATGTCTTTTAAAAACATAATGAAACAGTTGAAAATGTATGATTTCCAAATTATTTACTATTAATTTTTCGACTTTTATATTAAATATCTCCATCTTTAATTTTAAGTGCTAATATTAAGTACTTAGATTAATAATATTAGATTAAAAAATAATTTTTGCTATTAAAAAATTGAAAGTAATAAACCTAAAATGTATAATTACACAAAGTATTATAATAATTATTTATAAGTTATCGTTTTTGAAATTTAATATAATTATTACTTATTCGAAAGCATTAAATAATTATTCATATCCTACTTCATTCCTTGGTTTCTTATTAACTAATTAATAAGAAATTAATTAGTTAATTTAATTTTTTCCTGACAGAATAATAAAATTATATTTTATGATATACAACATTTTGTTGAATATTTTATTATCTGATCATGTTCAAGTAATAAAATACATTAGAATTATTTAATAACGTTATTTGTACACAAATTTTGATTTTTTGAAAACAGAAATATCTCGCTGTCTAGTTTTTGAGATTAAACAAAAGTATACAAAATGCACTAAAAGATTAAAACAAACAAATTTATATTATTTTTATTATTATAAGAACTCATCAATAATTGTATATAAATAACATTCCACAAACAAAAATTACGCGTCATAGTACATAACGTATTATTTTGATATTTATTACTTATTTTAATCAAGTTAATTAGTTTAAATTAATTAGACTTCTCCAGGTGTTCCAGATTTGATTTAATTGAATATAAACATTAATAAACATAAAGCATATTTAATATATATATATATATATAATATAAATTTGTTCGTCTCTAATAACAATGACTTTTACTGTTTTATAATAATTAAAACGAATTATAATACTAATATTTTATAATTTTTATTTTTGTATAAAGAATAATAAAAACGTTTAAACTAATTCTTGGAATACTTTGTTTTTAAATTTATTATAAAAAGAATGTAATATCTTAGAGAAACGTAATAAATAATTTAAATTAAAACTGAATTACTAAATTGTACTTACCTAAATGAAAATTCAGTTGATAAGTTGATCATTGAATTTCTTATTTAATATATTAAAATAAAAATGTTTTTATTGTTGACGCAAAAATTATAACTATGATAAAAATTATTTTTCGCAAGAACTTCCATTTTTGATAAAAAAAGTATTGTTAGTAAAAGCTGGCAAGGCGTGCAATATATTTAAACATGCAGAACTATTTCCATTTTGGAAGAATCTACTTATTAAGAATACAAGATCAGGGTGTGAATTTCGTGAATATTAGGTATGATAATATTAAAATTAATATAAAAAACGAAACAAAAATATATTTTTTTAATGTTTTTTTTTATTTTTTTTCCTTTTCTCAAACATTACAAAATATACAATACATTATCCGGAATATAGTAAAATTAATATTCTAATTTTATAATCTCTTTTGACTTGCATTTCTACAATAGTCCAAACTACAACTAATGTTCAGCTTCAGTGTCATAGAAAGGATCTTTCTGTGGGCGCCATTCATGTTTTTTATCTAATAGATCGCTCGACTTACTGGTGCATTCTACGTTGAAGCGATCTACTTGAATCTTAATTATTCTGCAATGAATCATCTGACCACTTCTAACCCTATCTGCTGGATTCGTAACGTGTTTGTCAGAAAGATTTTTTATATGTATATAACCGGATATACCATTGTCCAAGCGGAGTCGAACTCCGGTGGCTTTTCCGGGGCAGAAACCATCATCAAAGTGGTTCCATACCTCAGATAACTCCGGCAGATCATTTTTCAGTCAGAAGGGACATTGCCAGAGACTTGTTTCGTCATTCTTCACCGGGTTCGCCTGATCCAATTGCTGACCTTGAGCCTTTTTGTGACTAATTCCTGCAACGGTCGCTAAAATTCATCTTAACTATATAGAACGTTTCGGGACTCTCTTTGGTGAGAATGCGGAACAGTTTTTCTGGAGTTGGCGATTGGTGTGGTACACGAAGATCTTTGTATCTGCAGTTTAGTTCTGCACGGATGTCGTATAGTGTAACGTATTTACTACCAAAGCCCTGACGTTCCAGCTCCTCAGCGAAGGCGTCAAGATCAAGAACTTTAAGTCTCTCTGGAGATTCAAGAATTTCTTCAAGGGCGCCCGCCGGATTTGCGTCCTCGTCGTCGTACTCTAGGGCATCAACAGCCATCTTCCGGGCCCACTCGTAGGACTCAGGGTGAACTCTGGATCCGTCTAGTACTTCAACGTAAGCTTTAGTACTATCTCCGAGACTGTTTGTATCAATCTTGATGAAACCGGCGCAGTTGATGAACACGTTTGGCCCCATATGACAGTTAGTCACAAGTTGCGTTCGGTTCTCCAAGCGTTGGTTTGATTGTTTCAGCAACTTGATAAGCGCCTGCGCCTTGCGGGGTCCCAGACCACAAACGAACTGCAGCAGGTTGCCGGTGTAGGCCTGCTGGACTGACTTATTGACATCAACACCTACCTCATTAACACGGTTCACAAACTCTAGATAAATGTTCTCAAGGAGTTCGTCTTTGAGTAATTCACTCTGAAGCGGATGGTATTTCAGACATAGGATTTCCTCATCAGCTGTGCATAGTTGAGAAAATTCAACCAAGGGATCTTGCATGCGTCTGGCAAGTGAGATGGCTTGTCGCAACAAGATGGGATAATCTCTAAATTCTGTCATACCTATCTTGCTATTAGCGTAAATTACTGACAACTCATTTTCGCAATTCTCGACATCAATGTTCGGATATCTCTCTTCCTCAACGAGATTTGCAACAATCTCCTTAATGTCTTCCACAATGTTCAGCGCCTCCCTTGATTCGCCACCGACTACAATTAAATGGGGTTTTTTAGTAGAAATAAAGTTTTTTACTGCTAATAGATCTGCCTCCTTCGCTGTTCTCTCATCTTCCCTGTAACTGTTCTTTCGCTTCAACAAATGAGGAAGCCTGAGGTAATCAGTGCATTCACCATCCGGCGCTACTAAACATGTGAATGCCGCTTGGGAGTAGTCTGGAACATAGGCTACACCCATTACCCTCAGACCTTTCTGAATGCCCCATTCGTCGTCATCAATTTGAGTTAGTGTCTCATTTGTGTAGGGTGCCACCTTTATCCAGTTGTAAATTTTGCGACAGCACGCACGCATCACACTGTCTTTTGCTTCTGACAACAGGCTGGATTTTAGCTCTTTTTTCATATCTGGAATAACCATCTGTTTGATTGCAAACTCTACACTGGCGACACGTAACTCGTTCCAGTCCTGCACATTCTTGCTGAACTCATCGCGATAATAGAGTTGTTTCATCTCATCGACGTAGTTTGAACTGGTGTTGCCCTCTATTGTGTCGCTCAGTTCCATCGTGATCAATTTATCATTTTCAGCGATGTTCAACTTCAGGAACTGATCACCAACCAGATCGCGAACGGGCTTGTCCTTAAGGTATTTCATGGTATAGATAGCGTGATGCTCATCTATTTCCTTAATACCCTTCTTTGTCGGCTTCACGGTCACTTTGGCGCGCTCCATGTACATTTCGCGAACACATTTACGCACTAGCGGCTCGCGTGCTAGTTGCGTAGCGACCATAAATTTTGCAGCATCTAAAATTTCCTCAGGCGTCTTGAATTTAGCAGTGATGTACTCATTCGCAACAGCCTTTGGTTCGGTGAGCTCCTGATCAACCTCGTGGCGCTGGTAATTGTCCCGCAAGTTTTCTGCAAATTGCTCTGGACGCAAACCGAATCGCTTAGCCATACCGTCTAATCCAGCTTTGCTGCAGAGCATGTAACTACCAGAGCGCGCTGCTTGCTTCACCGTTTCGTCTTTCTCTATGTCCTCATCCTCCATGTCTTCCTCCTCGGGAGGTGGATTTTCCCCATTTTCCTCTGCCTCTAACAACTGCTGTTTTCTTCTGGCAATTCTTGCCTCTTTACGAGCCTCTCTTTCTTTCACTCGCATTGCTTCTTGCATTGCGCGAATGTCTTGAGTATAGTACAACTTGAAGTGGTTGTACACATCGTTCAATTCTTCATTGGTCTGAACGTTCTTCAAAAGTTCAATGTCTTCGTCTTTGATTACTCGTACATTATCTGGCAGCGGTGCTTCGGAGTCTTTCATTATCTGTTCGGATTGATAATTTCGCATATTTACAAAGAGCTTCTCTAATTGTTCTTTTCTTTGTTTTAAAGAACACCACTTTGCATCGTATTTGAACACCTTCCATAAATCGTTGATGTTCAACTCAGGAAAGACGTATTCTTTGCGGTAGAAAGAGATGAAGGCGACCTCGAAATGCTGGTTACGCATGAAGTCCAGAGCCTTTTTTATTTTTCCGATAGTTTGGGGGCCTTTGCGAGCGCGCTCTTTCGCTTCTTCGTTTAAGTGCGAGTCCTGAATCGAGATTGTTGGTTTGCAGAATGCTTGTTTGTAAATCCATTCTGCTTCCTCATCCAGCTCATTAGAATTTTCAGGGACAGGCGTCACAGGTATCGAGCGTAGAATCATACGCTCAGGGATATCGGTTTTACGGATTTCGTTATCAAAATCAGTGAAGTGACCGCTTTTCAGTTCGCTTGGCTCATAGATTTCAAAAATGCTAGTTCTTGACTTTTTGGATTTCGGTTGTTTTTTTGGCCATCTGTGGCGTTCGCCTTCATCATCTTCCTCATATTCGTCTTCCTCTTCATCTTCATCTTCCTCATATTCGTCTTCCTCTTCATCTTCATCTTCCTCATATTCGTCTTCCTCTTCATCTTCATCTTCCTCATCTTCGTCTTCCTCTTCATCTTCATCTTCCCCATATTCGTCTTCCTCTTCATCTTCATCATCCTCACCATAGTCTTCATCATATTTGGCAATGTCGTCGAAGTCGAAATCCACGCCGAAGATGTCTTGCGCTTCTTGCAAATTACTGAAAAGTAAATAATAAAATAAGATAACAGAATTCATTTGAATAAGAGAATGTAAAATTTGGAATTTTCTGAAAATACTTACACATCAGTGAAGAGGTGCTTCCGTTTCTTACGTTTCTCAGCAATGGGTCTTCCGTCGTCATCAACGATAAAATCGTCTGCGTCAGAATATTCCCCATCGCTGCCTTCTTCATCAAAAGCATCTGCATCGGGGCGATGACTACGTTCACTCCTTTCATCATCCTAAAATATTAAAATTAATTAACACACTATTATAAGGATTTCAAGGTTGAGGCTATTTAGAAGTTGGTTTACCAACGAAAATTAAAAAATTGGTGTTTTTCGATATAAAAATGAAATAATTATTTGTATTATTATACTATGGCCAGATCGAGAATCTGTGTTAACAGGAGAATATTATCAAATACAATATGTTTATTTGTATGCAGAATTGTTTAAGAATAGTGAGTTTTCGTTTTATTATATATTATATTTTGTCACTATGATCGTGAAGCTGGCAGAAAAGTCCCAGCAGAAAATTCTCAGCAGAAAATTCTTCCTGGCGGACTATGCCAATGACTTTCAAGTCAAATTTGAACACTTCTTTTAATTACATTTAACTGAAAATCTATGCGCAATATTATTAAGGCGTGGGAAATAGTTACAAACAGGTTTCTGTTACAAAATAATAATAATAATAATATAAAAAAACAAAAAAACGGATAAAATAAATAATAATTTTTTAAACAAAAAATAAATCAAATCTGCACGTGAGCAAACTCTAAAATTTAAAAAAGCATTTGAAATACTCCAAATAATATTCCTGTAAAGATTAAACAAAATGCCGATTTAACTTTTTTAGTTATTAATAATTAAAACTCGGAAAATCTAGAATTTTTGCGACATACAATTTCTGCTAATTAATAAAAAGACTTCTATACTTGAGTAAATTCTGAAATTTAACACAAACCTTTAAAATACTCCAAATAATATTCCTGTAATGACTTAATAATTAAAAATAAGAATAATAATTAATAAGTAAAACCTTGCATTTAATAATTTTCTTCGATTATTTTAGATTGTCAATTTGGTCACAATGTCATAAAAGAATCAATAATTGAATGTTTACATTAAAAGATATTAACTTTTCATTCATGTATTCATAAAACAACTTTGGCATCGCCATAATATATGACATTTAATTGTTAAATGAGGTGATTAAAATGATTATAAATGTATTTTTCACGTACCATCGCTTCCCTCTCCTTAAAGAAGTAAGCGTAAAATAAAATTGGTGAACATGAACAACATTACAGTGCAACATTAGTGATACATAGATATATATATATATATAAATTGATATACTTACATTGCCCGAACCGCCGTCAAACAACTCTGTAACAATTGCATCTCGTTCTTGTTCAGATCTTTGGTCTTGTTCTTCTTCTGAACCATCATCTTGAACTCGAAGCAATCTTTTAAAACGTTTCTGTAATAACAAATAGTAATAAATATATACGTTATAAATAAACAAATTCTAACAAATGTTAGAATTTGTTAATTGTATTTTTTGTATATTAAAATAGTAATTTTAATATTTTGTTCAAATTATAATTGCATTTAGCATGTCATTTGAAAACTTACACGTTGTAATTTTACACCCAAGTTCTCTTCTATGAGATCATAATCATCATCTTCTAAACGATCATCAAATTCATCGTCATCGCTTTTCTTGCGTTTTTTTGAATTTCCCGATACATCACTGTCTTCACCGTCACTGTCCTCGATAGGATTATCATCAATTAAATCCTTCAGCTCTTCTCTTAACTTCTCCTCATCATCTTCCTCCTCTTCATCACTCTCCTCTCGCTCTCTTGCCTTCAATTTTTTAAGCTTCTTGCGTTCAGCAAAGTTTAACTGCTCCTCCTATAGAAAAAAAATTATTTATAATACATTAGTATATTCTAGTTTATTAATTAAAGAAATTATCATTATTTATTAAAAACAACTATTAATAAAATATTACTGATAATTTAATAATATTTACATGTGTATTTTTAATTAATGTAACGTTAATTTAAAAATAAAATATATTGTGTTTAAAATTACTTTACTAATCTGTTCAAATTTACTATAATTTACTATAATTTTATATCACAGATTTCTTGCACATCTTTACAGAATATGAGTAATAAGTTAATATTTTGATTTTTATTTAATGTTATTGATTTTGAGTTAAAAGTATAATTCTAATGTTTAAAAAGAAAATGTATTACATATTTAGAAATTAAAAACATTTTGAATAATAAATTTAATACATTTAACATAATTAATTTGCAACAAATATTTTTTGGATAACTTTTTAAGTTCAAAAGGAAACCATTTTTATGACAAATTCAAGTTTTACTGAACAATACAATTAACATTTGTTTTTGTTTTTAAGTTATATATTAACAAGTTTAGTTTTATTAAAGTTAATGTTTCTACTATTGGAAATTATGAGTTATGCATCTTCACACTAGTTATATAGGATATGGTAAACTGATAAAGTAACTTCATTTTTTAAATCGGTCTTAAACAAATTATATTTTTATCAACATTTTCTAGTAGTGTATCTTCTGCATTCGTCCAATATAATATTTTTTCAATTTTAATTTTATTCGAAACAAGTATAAAATATATTTAATATAAAAATTTATATTTTTATAAATATACTAGGAAAATCAAAATTTTACAATAACCATATATAATATAAACTTATAATGTATACAAATGTTTATAAATTATTCAAAAATATTTTCATATTTATATTGATTTTTAAACATTTTTTTGTCTTATTATAATAACACATTATATAAGGATAGACATTAACAATCTATATCTAAAATAACAAATTAATTAAAACAAATATTTATTTATAACTAAAATGCAAAATTTTGATTTTAAAATTGACTTTTTAAGAAATATATCAATTATATATTTTGCAATGCTTTATAAAACTGAATAATTTAATAATTAATTGAACATTTTATCTAATAAATTATTTAAGTTTTTAAATAAAACTAATTAATATAAATAATTTAAGTATCATATGATCAGATTTGTAATATTGCAATTTTTTAATTATTTGCTTATAAGTCAGCTATAAAACAGACACATGAATAATGGTATAAAAGCATAATTATTAAAGAAATAAAATTTCATTCATTAAAATAATTTTCATTGAATACATAAATTATTATAAAATGTTTTGGAATAAAATTATATGTTATAAAGTAGAATTACATTTTTTAAATAAAAAAATATTTATATGAAACATTCTAGTTTCATCTATATTAGTTTAATTTTAAAATATTAAACTTTTATTCTTAATAATTACTCATTAATTACAACAAATTTGAAAAATACCTTATTATTATCAAATTCCTACTAAAAATGTCTGCTAATAATAATTTGTATATATTTTATAGTTTAGTAAAAGATAATTTTTTCAAATAAAAAAGATGAAAATATTAATATGTCTCTACTCTAGCAGAACACTCGAATATTCGAATTTACAACTAATTTTTAATAATAATTTTTTATTAATAATTTGTTATAAGTGTCAGTTATTAACTATTCGTATGTATTCTACATCTCTGTAGATAATTATTTGTTTATACAAAATTTAGAAAGAATAATACATCCTGTATTCCAGCAGAACACACAGATCTTTCAAATTTAGAACTATTTTTAATAACTTTGTTTAAAAATTTGTTGTAATAGTTTATTTCCGATTATATGTCATTAATTTTCAGATTTCAGATAAATTATTTTATAACTTTTTTAGTCTTGAATACTCAATAATTTCAGCATAACACTTATTTGTCAATATTTTGGTTTTTATGCTGATTATTTATACTATTTGTTTATTTAGTGTTTAATTGTTGTACAACAAATTATTTGTCATTTAAGGCACAATCATTGTTTCTACAAAATGTTTTAGAAAAAATGTTCTGCTGACTTTATGTAAAGTTAGCAGTACATTCATTTTTTTCCTAAATACATGTACAACACATTTTTCTCTTTCACATCTTATTCACAACAAATATTGCAATATGTTTCGAAATTCAAAAATGTTCAAAATGTTCAATGCAAAAATGTTCTGCTAACTTTATCAACGTATGATTTTTATATGAATTGTAATTTGATAATAATTTTGTAGAAACAATGATTGTGTCTTAAATGATAAAAATAATTTGTTTTACAACAATTAAACAATAAATAAACAAATAGTATAAATAATCAGCTTAAAACCAAAATATAAACAAATAAGTGTTATGCTGAAATTATTGAGTATTCAAGACTGAAAATGTTATAAAATAATTTATCTTCTAGAAATCTGAAAATTAATGACATAATTATTACAACAAATTTTTAAACAAAGTTATTAAAAATAGTTCTAAATTTGAAAGATCTTTGTGTTCTGCTGGAATACAGATATATTTTGTATAAATAAATAATTATCTACAGAGATGTAGAATACAAATGAATAGTTAATTACCGATGCTTATAACATATTATTAATAAAAAATTATTATTAAAAATTAGTTGTAAATTTGAATATTCGGGTGTTTTGCTGGAGTAGAGACATATTAATATTTTAATCCTTTTTATTTGAAAAAATTATTTTTTTATAAACTTTAAAATATATACAAATTATTATTAGCAGATAGTTGCAACAAAATATTAAACAGCAACTGTTATAAAAAATTATTTGTAAATTGGAAAAATTGAGTGTCCTGCTGGAATTTAGATATATTTATATTAACAAATGTTTTAAAATAAAACATTTTTTTAAGCATAAAATACATACGAATAGTTAAGAAGCGACACTTGTAACAAATTATTAAACAACAATGGGAGAAAGTAGTGGCCAGCGATGGACAATACTTTGAATCATAAATGTATAACCAGTTTTTTACAATAAAGCCTCGAATTTCATAAAAAAAAACGGCGGAAGCAAAGTTGTACACCTAATAAATACGTTTTTAGTCCAGCTAAACACTCGATTTTTGGAATTTACAATTAATTTCTAATTAATTTTAGAATTCGCTACTTTTCCCCTATTGATGTAATACTGAAATGTTCGAATGTTTATCTAAATTATACGGTATAATAAGAATCAATATAATTTACATTTTAATTTTAATTTAATTACTTTTTATAATTTTATATTATAATATTTTTCTATTAACGTTCGATTATATCGTCTAATTTAAATTTTTGTTAGAAAGAATTGCCTTGAAAAGAATCTGGCGTTTCGTTCTGTTACTACTCACGAACTCATCAGTAAGGCTAGAGTAGTAACTGCCTTAGACGCCTCGAAGATGTTACATATTATAATTCTTATATACTAACTTTGGTTGAGCAAACTCCCTTGCGAGAAAGATTTGTTCATTCAATTCAAAGTTAGTAAGGCAACTCATAAAAACATATAATAAAATGCGTCAGGTAAGAACATATAAAATTAAAATATTAAAACAAAGAAAAAATTACAAATGTATTATATTATTAATTATTGTTTAATATTAGAATAATAAATTATATAAACCAAGCATGTATTTAATCATTCTGCATAATATATGTTCATAATTGTTAGAAAACATATGTTCATAATTGTTAGAAAATTCAAAATTATCCTACTTTTATCCAGATATTTTAAGAAGAAATATTTTTCTTCTAACTCTTTTTGAATATTATTTAGTAAATTAAGTATCTTCTTCAAATAACTCTATCATTTTGCTATGTATAAATGGAGTGAATGTTTTATCCAGATCCGTGACGAAACTTTTACGATATTTAGTTCTGATTTACCTCACATATGTTATCTGGAAAAAATGTATTTACATAAATAATTAATACGTTATATATATTTTTGACATTTTCATCTGTCATTCGTACTGTTATTTACTTCATACATTTCATTTTCTTCTAGCTCTGATAATTTTCGAAATTATAAAAATAACTTTATGCAATTAACGCTATTCATTTTTCTGGAATCCACTTTTCTGTGGTCAAATTTAATTTTAAATGACATTAATGTTTCTTTTCTCTGTAAGAACATTCTCAACAGTTGCAGATAAAGTAATTAGTGAAACTACTTCAGATACATTTATAAAATGATAAGGCACTTTATTATTACGTATATTTATATATGCATTTATTTTCTTTGATATGTATTAACTTCTAGAAATACTGTATGTAACGAAATACAAATTGTATATTTATTTGTTTATTACTTTGTTTATTTTTTTGTGTACTAGTTTTCTACACCGAAAGAAACGGTTACCAAAAAATCATAAATGATGACAAACATTTTATGTAACTGTTATAAAATAAAATTTTCCATTGATTATCATAGTTCTGTATCAAGTGAAATAAAGAAATTAACAAATTGTAAAAAATGTAAAAAGAAAAAAAAAGTAAAAAAATAATTGCATTATACTTAATACAAAGAAATCGATGTTCCAAGATTTGGAACATCGGCCACCGATGTTCCAAACATTTTTGTAGAACGGTTTGTCGAGACCATCAAAAAACGATTTAGTTTTCGATATAACTTCTTCATTGGAGCAAAAACTCTTTCCCTGGAGCATTCTTTTAAGATTTACAAAAAGGTAATAGTGGTTAGGAGCTACACCTGGAGAGTACAGTCGGTGGGGAATCAGCTGGCAGTCCAATTCATGTAGTTTTGCCGTCGTAACCATCGACTTGTGAAACGGCACATTATCTTGGCGCTTTGTCCATCGTTTTGAAAATATCAAAAGTAGAGTCACTAAAGCTTTAATATCTTATTAACGAATGGTCGAAATATCATGAAACTTTGACGTGTATGTATTGAACGTTAGTACTACCTCTTCCACGTGCAACGCCATTTGTAGATCAGTCCCGGGACTTTTTGACCGATGTATTATAATTTGTCAATTTTTAAAATGTACACCCATATTAAATAATATTTAAATTTATATGATTCCTTTATTAATACAATATCTTGGTAAAATAATTTTTCTGTATTTTATAAATATATACTTTTGACAATTATGATAATTGGCTATCATTTGAAATATATTTGTTTCAACGAATTCACCAAGACTCAACGCAATACTGTTTCCGAGTTGAAACATTCAATAAATTACTATTTCTCTCTATTAAACAACACTCTATTTCTCTCTCTTCACATTCTATTCTTTATCTTTGTTTTTAAAACCGACACTATTGTTTTGATCAAAACATCGTAATAATAAATATATATCGTACAC
>JABFPY010000072.1:0-13699 GCA_022817165.1 Phoenoteleia sp. ZL-2020 | reverse complement strand
CTTCAACAGCCTGTATTCAGTTTTAACCAACCCTTATTTTTGAACCCCGTGCACCCTTTCAAAAATGCGATTTTTTTAACACCAGAACATAGCATCCTTTAATATGGTTTTTCATGGGGTTAGATCAGGCCAATTTGCACGAAACTTTGCTAAATTGTAGAGGAGGGTTATATCTCCAGAGGACTTTTTCAAATTTTTTCTAAGTTGCAATTTAAAAAAATGCCCCACGTTTGAAAATCACCTATTTTTCGGCTTCAACCAAGTGGTGCGTTTTTTTTTGCTTAGTGTATTTAGAGTGTTCATGAAGAGAAAGTACATTTCTTTCGTTACTACATGATGGCTGCTCAAAATCCTTGATATTTTGTTGGAAATTTTGTTGCTGTGTGAAACTCTTTTCAGCAGTTTTATTGCAGTAAATTCTTTCAACAATTTTTGGTTGCGACCAACGATGTGCAGTACTCTTTGGAATCTGCATGATAAAATGAAATATTATAATGATAAAAATAATATCAAGAACATAGGGCGTTTTCGTCCGAAGTTTCAAATAATTATAAATATTTTGTATGAAAGTATTTCAATAATTTATTTTTAATTTAAAATTTTCAATTTTTTTAAAATAACAAGATGATGAGAAATTAATATATGTAGAATTTTCATGGAGAGCATGTACATTTCTTTCGTTACTACACGATGACCGCTCAAAATCCTTGCTATTTTGTTGGACATTTTTTTGCTGTGTGAAACTCTTTTCAGCTCTTTTTGATTTTCCTACTACTCCTAACAGGAGATCGTTACAGAAGTTATTTACAGCGTCTTTTCACACAAAAAATAGACGAAAAAAGGAATAAAAATTTTTGTCTTGTATTATTTTTAAACTCAGAAACAGTGAAAATATATCATATGCACTTACATTTATTTTACTATACATACAATGAAATCACAATTTTATCGCTAATATTATTGAAATATTCCGAAAAACTTACAGAAGAAATAGTTTTCAACTCTCTACGAAACATATTTCATGGTGTGATTTTGAATTTACGAAAAAATTAACGAAAATAGCGTTTTCACTGATATGTGTATGTGTATAAAAAGCATTGTATAGGATATAAGCTCAGATATTTGAAATAGGTACTGAATGGCCGCCATGACATACTGAACTCTGTGCCTCAGCGTCAATATATAGCAATTCTTTGCTACATAGTTAACCGATAATTTTTGTTTGTTATCACTATCAGCATGCATTTATATTGTATGGAGATATTTTCCAAATGCATATGTTTTAGAATAAAACCGAACAACATAATAATAAAATTAATGTAATTATAAATTTATGTACATTTACTTAGTTATAATTTCCAATATAAGCAAATTGTAAATAAAATTAACTTTACTTAAACAATTAAAGTAAATTGTAAATATATTATAGTATATATTAATTCTATTATAAAGTTAAAGTAAATGTTTAATGTAATTATTTAATTACATTTGTAAATTAAAGTCAGTTATATATTCAATTAATTTTCAGTAAAACTTTTAAATAAATTATAATTCTCACTAAGTAAAATTAAAAATTATAGTAAATTGTAATTTTAAATTTCAATAACGTGTACGCTTTATTAATTTAAATTATACATAGAAGTCAATTTAACTGTTAATTGAAATTTAGCTCCAGAAAGAATAATTGGGCATGCATGATATATGCATAAACATGTATGAAACATGCATGATATATGCATTAATTATGCATGTTTCATACATTGTTCAGACAAAAAATATTTCTTGGGAGACATTCGAAAATTTAAGTTAGTTATTAATTTAATTAATATTCCATAAGTTATAAGATTTAATTGAAATTAAATTGAAATGAATTATTTTCCAATTAACGTTATATTCGCTAAATTTTGTTACTCTTTTCAGTGATATAATTATCCTTGAATCAATAACAATTAAAAAAATTAATGAATGTAATATATTTATTTACCCTTCATATTATTTAAAATGTATTTCTAAAATTGTTTACAAGGAAAATTCAAGTAGTTTATACCTATTTGTAATTATATATTTTTTATACCTGTGTTATGATATATAGTTCCTAATAATTCGTAATAACAAATTTATTAGGAATAATTAGTAACAGTGAAACCGGATTTTCTTAAAGTAGTTCAGTATTTCTGGAATTTTCGTAGAATTCGTTTTTTTCACAACTGATATACGAAATTATTTAATTTATTTTTTTTTACACTAAAAGAATAAGTTTAGTTAAAAGACAATAATCCGTAACTTTTTACAAGCTACCTTAATTTCAAAATTTTCATAAAATGCATGTTTGTATTTCAGAAAAAGAATAAACTCTTTTTCTCTGAATTTATCAGAAATTTCGTATATCAGAAAAAAAACGAAATTTTGTATGAAAATTCATAATCAAATCAACCATACACAAATTTTTATTATTAAAAAGCAGAATTCAATTCGGGAAATTCTGAACTCCTTTAAGAAAAGCCAGGTTTCACTATTACGAATTATTCCTAATAAATTCATTTCACTGTCGCGCTAAAGTGTAACGCAAAAGCTAATATTTACTGTCATGGCGTGCTTTAAAATGTTTCACCATCACTCCAGATATTTTTGTTCTATACCCTATCAACTGTTATATACAGATCAATGATTCACTATGAAAACAAAATACAGTTAGTGTAGTCCAAACCTTAAACGAGAGCAACTCAAATAGCAAAACATTCACCTAAATTTCTGAAAAATTTCTTCTTTACATAAATTGAATTTACGTAAAATTTGTAAAGCATTTTTTCAAACTTATCCTACGTTGTAAATGATGATTTAAAACGTATATACATTTTGTATAATATTTTTGAAATACTTTCCTGAATCACATGCTGGCAAAACTACAGACAAATGAGGACGCACCTATTTAAATATTGACAGAAACAGTTTGTAGAATATGTTTCACAAAAGTATAACAAATTTGATTACAAACATTGTGCAAATATTGTAGAAACATTTCGTATAGGTATTTATTTTAAAAAGCTGCAACATTTTCAGATTATTTTATTCCTTCAGAATTCTTCAATTCAAAAGATTAAGGTAGTACTTTCGTTACAGTCCTAATAAAAAATGTCAAACACTCCCAAATGAAAGTTTAACATAATTTCTAGACATTATTATTTAAACAATTTATTAAAATGTGCAAGTTTTGAATAACTGAAGACAAATGCGGACGCACCTTAAACAAAGTTTGTACAAATACGTGAAACATATTTCTCAATACTTTGTTAAATATTTGAGGTATTTTGCTATTTGGGTACCAACGTATTTTCTTTTTAAGGTGAATAATATATTATTAAACGTAGAAAAAAGGATTCTAGGATATTTAAAATTCACTAATTTTTAGAGTTAAGGTGATGCAGTCAGTCTAAAATCATGGAGTTAGTGTCCTTTCAAATCACAATTTTTTATTTATTTCTTTTAATGAAATTTGCAAAAAAATATTAGTTTAGTTAGATAAAAAAATAAACTTAGATTTGCCCATTAGAATTTACGCAAAGAAATTTTAGTTTAATTATTTAAAAAAAAATGTAGGTATTAAATTAAAAAATGTTATTTTAGTTGTTAGTTTAGGATTTTCTCAAGCGATTGTCAGGTGTATCGTTACCAACACGCTAACAATTGTTTCATGTATAGTCGGATAATTTTTAACTGACAAGAATTCGCGTATCACATTAGCAAGTATCGGATCCTGCTAGAATCAAACTGGAATTCAAATATTCTGCGGTTTGAAATACACATGTTATCGATTATACAAAAGATGAAATTTCACTATTCTTATATAGGCAGGTTAATTTTAAACTTAATTGAGAAAAAAAATATCTTGAATGTTTTTCAAAAAGTTATTTAATGATAGCACACCTGAAATGGGGGTAGGTTGGGGTTAACTTCATAAATTTAAATGAGAACTATATTCAAACCATTATGTCTATACAACCATATCGAGTTTAAAAATAAAACAGATATGCTTTGAAACTACAAATAATAAGCTCTCAATCTATATAAAGACATTAAGTTTCATTATATGTTTTGTGATTTTATTAAATATGTAGAAAATGTTTAATAATTTTTTATCTCAAAAAAATTAAAAAAATAATAAATAATAGCAGGAATATAATTTATAGTTCCAATATTCTATAAAAATCTATTTCAAAACTTGTTTTACCAAAGTTATACAACTTTGAAGTTGCATTTAATAGATACAAAACCAGAATTTCTTGATTTATCATAATTTTCACACAACTTCAACTTTGCTAAAACAAATTATAAAATTAATTTTTCTAGATCATTCGAAACATCTAGGTTTATGCTTCAATTCTATGGTACTGTAACTATTTTTGCAAATTGTATGACAGATCGAAAAATGCTAAACAATTTCTTATAAAATGACCTGAATCAAATAAGATATAATTAAATTTAACATTTTATATATCAATTTTATATTTTAAGCTAATTTTTACATTTTCAAATAATATGTGTTTCATTTTTGAATTCAATATAGTTGCAAAGATAACACATTTTGAATATGGTTTATCAATAGGAGGCGTTTGTACAACCAATTTCAAGCCACATACATTTCAAAGAAAAATATATCTTCCATCATAATTCTTAAAACGTTTAGTCTGGGGGAAGGGTCGAATATACTAGTTATTTGTTGCACATTTATTATGTTTGTTCTTAGTTTAAAGGGGCAAAAGTGTTTTTTTGTATTTCGAAGGAGTATATGTCTAATTACGTTTGACATTTGTTAAAAATTTTTGATATGTAACTTACTAAACCATCATTATATACACGATATTTTTTTCTCCGTTTAACTTTTGGTGATCTTTGTGGACTCATACATGAATTTATTGAATCATTCGATTGCGATGCTGATGTTTCTGAAATTGTCATGATTATGAAAATTAGGTCTTTCTTCAAATTGGACTGTGCAAAATTAATTTTACCATTGGCTGAAGCAGGCTAAAACCGAATTTGAAACATAGCTATAACCGTGGAAAAATTTACAAAAAAATATGCAATTTAAACTTGCAATTGCTTTCCTAAAGTCGAAATTTTGTAAAGAAGATTTTTTAAAGTAGAAGTATATCAATAAGATTCAATTCTAACAAATTTTTAGGGTGCAGTATTTTTAGGGTGCCAAATTGTAACCGTAATTAAATATTGTTCCAAATTGTGTAATTGTTTTTATTATGTAAAATATAAATAATACATTTTTTACTAAAATTTACAATAAATATGTATTGTTTATTTTTTGGTTAAAATAGAATTTATTTTTATTCAGTTTTTTCGAAGAATATTTCTTATTTTTCAATGAATTAAAAATGTTAAGGAATTAATACATCATGTGGTATATTTGAAAAAGATTCACCGTTAAGAAATTATCACTAACTATCGTATTAAAATAATAATGCCATTTATTTGTCATAACACAAAATAAAAAAATTAAACAGATTATATTATTTCCTAAATAAGAAACTTTTTTTTTCATTTTCTTAACGATTACATTTATTCCATAACAAACATTATAATTGGAAAAAACTATACAAAAGAGAAGGCCCACATTTTACTAAATATAACAGACAAATATTTATTAAGCATATTAATGAAAAATGCTTAATACTAAAAAAATAAATATATTTTAAATAACAAAAAGAATTATATAATTTAGAACAATAGTTAATAAATAGTAACAGTTACAATTCTTAATTATAAAAATACAGCACCTAATGTCATTAATGCAAATTTTTAAGCAGGAATAGGTACGTTCAACTGTTTCGTATTCGGCATTAGATGGCTTTGGTGAATGGCAAAATTAATTCCTAATACCCCATTGTGACTGTAATTAGAACAATGAAATTACCGATCGACGATTCTTCATCGGTTGATTCTGATGATGTTAATACATTTTCCATTTTAAATGCCTTCTAAAACATGTTACATTACGTCATTATAAATGTGCTATGTTCTTGTAAATAAGCAAAATATTCCACTTGTCAAATTACAATACACATACCGTTGCAAAAAGCGATAATTTATTTTTAAATTCTAATAAAACTACATTATATCAGTGTCTTGTATTACAAAAAAACACGTATTAGTGTCTTTAAACAGAGACTTACTTTGAACCAGTAGAGGAAGTACGATCTGATCTTTGCTTTGCTTCACGTGAATTTGACTTTGTTTGACAATTCCCCGAAATTTGATTGGTTAATTTAAGCGACAGAACGGAAACACTTCCTATCTTTGTTATTGCATGTATTAAAGAGTCAAAATAAACATTTACGGAGCTAAATTGGCAAATTCGGTTGCGAACAATATTTCTTATTAATAAAGGAAAGACAATTCAGTTCATATAAGTGCATCCTTTATTAATAAGAAATATTGTTGAAAATCGAATACACCATTTATATGTTTCAAATTTTAAATCATAATATAATAGAAAAATATATAAATAAACTCAAATATTTACAATTATAGAACCATGATCTTCGTGTAATATAATAGATTATTAATTAACTGTTTATTACGTAGATCAATTACCTATAATATATTATTTATATAACCTACTTTAGTTATAGTCGGAAGATACTGGGCAATGATCAGAAAATAAAATAGCCCAATTTGGTTTATCGTATGCATCATTAATTGTATATATTATAAATAATTATTTCTTAAATCCCTATCAAAAAAGATGACCTACATAAAATTTAAAAATCTTATTTCCACTTTTCTGTAGTTAAATAAGATATCATTTTAAGATATCGGAATATCCCAGAAATATTAAATAATCATATCATTTGCTCATTTTCATTAAATATATAATGTATTTGATACAATTCAGATATGTCGAGAATATATCTACAGTATTAATTTATAGTTTGATATTGTATGAATGTTATATGCATTTTAAAACTTATGCTTTTTTTTCTTTTTCTTATTGAATAAATTGCTAATGAACAATGATATTCTACTACTATTTCACATATATTTTTTAATGTAGTTATTATATGAATATCTATGTCCGTTATTAATGAGATATTATCCCATTTTTATTTTCTCAATATTATATTTATATTATGTAGATATAACAATAATATTAGAACAATATTATATTGCAATATTAACAGAATATACGAAATTAGGACAATATTATATTAATATAATAATCACATCCAATTATGATATCGTAGCGATATCATGTGCTACTACGGAAGTATTTGTGTAAAAAAAAGATTTTCATATATTTATTAAACATTTGATAAATCAAAAACACAAATAAGAATAGAGAACAATCAATTATAATAACTATTGCAGCAACACGTATTTTTGCGATTTTATGAAAAAAATACTAACATAATTTTAAATTTCCGAAATAAAATTCGTCAATGCGTTTTGCAATTGTTTATTTAGAATTTAGTGCGGTGTAATATAATTTCAAACGAAAATACTCTTAGACGTTGTAGAATTGAAGTTTCCATTGTATAAGATCAATAGATTGTAAAAAAATGGATTACATTCTGCTAAGGTGTAATGAAGACGACTCATTTGTGATTGTTTCAAACATAAGTTTGATTATTATTGAAGATGTGTCAATTGGTGATTTGGTGCGCTTCAAATATAACGGAGCAGTTTGTAAAGGCACAGTAATTGATATAAATGGTAAGTTTTTTAAATTACATCTTTTATTTATTCTGGCGGCGGAGTTTACCCCAAGCATTGGTGTAATGTCATTGTGTAAAGTAGGTGGAAAATTTGTTTTTGTTCAAATGTGCCGTATTTCTGGTGATAATTTGGTGCAAAAGAAACAATCGATGCATCAATTTAACACAAATTGAAAAATGCAGCAAAACTGGGGTAACTTTGCTGCTACTTTGATGCAAAATTGGTGCAAATTCTTTAATATTTACCCCAACGAAATATTTTGTTCAAAGTGGGTGTAATCTTGATGCAAATATGGTGTTATCTGGAATGCTAGGATTATAGTACATTTGTGGGGTAATGTTTGTACTACTTTGGTGCACAGTAGGTGAATATTCTTTTGCATTAACCCCAACGAAATATTTGGTTCAAAGTTAGTGTAATCTTGGTGTAAAGAAAGTGTATTATTTCTGTATTTTTTTGTAAGTTGAATGCTACAATTATGGTGCATTTGTTGGGTTACTTTGGTGCTACTTCGGTGCAAAATTGGCGCATATTCTTTCAATTTTACCCAACTTACATATATTGGTTCTAAATGGGTGTTATCTTGATGTAAATATGGTTTAATATTGATATATTTTTATGTAACTTTGAATGATAGGATTTTGGTGCATTTGTGGACTATCCTTGGTGCTACTTTGGTGTTAAATTGGTGCAAGTATTGTTGCTTTTGCACCAAAATAATATGGCTTAATCTTGGTGAAATGTTGCTGTAATGGCGTAGTATTGGTGTAAAGTTGGTGTAAACGGTGGGTGAAAATTTGGTTTAAATTCTGCCGCCAGAATATGTTAGTGTATTATGAAAAAAATATGATAAATCATATTAGATATCATATGATATGTCATGTGATTTCTCATATGTTTTCTCACGTTTATTTCTCATATGTCTTCTAATCATTTTTCTAACATATTTTCACATGCCATTTTTTATAATAAAATATTACATATTAATCTAAAAATTTATATTTCAAACAATTTAGTTATGACTTTTTGAATGACAATATTTTATTATAATATAAAAATGACATTTTTTGTTATGTGCTTATGTGAGAAAAATTATGAGAAATTAAATGTTAAATCATATGAGAAATCATATGTTAAATAATTTGAGAAATCATGAAAAATTAAGTTAGAAATCATATACAAAATTGGCATGAGGAAACATATGACTAAACACATAACATCATATGATATTTCATTTGATTTATCATATGATTTTTCATGTAATTTTTTCTCATGGGATGTGCCATTCATATATTTTGTAATATGAATGCAATTTATTTACATAAACTAAAATGAAATTAGCATTTCAATTATTTTTTCAGACGATTTCACTGCATTGAAAAAAAGGCAGGATGAATGCAACAGAAAACGTATTATGAAGCACAAACTTAATAATCTAAATAGTATCGAAAAGGGAGAACGAGAAACAGCTAAAAAACAAAAAAGTCTAATGAAAGAACTTTTCCATAAAACTACAAAAACTGAGTCAAAGAAAACTGAACCCAAGGTATTAAATAAATTATTTTTCGTTCAGATAATCACAAATTCTATAAATTATCAATTTATTTTTTGTTAAAATTAAAGTATGTTAAGGTGATGTAACAAGTATGTACTCACCAAGTTAGTGTGTTTTGAAATCAAAATTTTTTATTTCATTATTTGAACAATTAAAGACCATAGCAAGATTCTTTGGTTATGGGAGATTGTATTTAGAGATAAAAAGTTAAATTGTTACGAGAATTGTTCATTTTTAAGGATTTTTCGTGATTTCTTCACTTCGAAAACTGGAAATCATTACAAAATTGAAATTCGTTATTTCATAGTACGATTCTTTTATCAGAACATGTAAATAAATTTAGAAAATGTCGCTATGGTAAGCAAATAATCCTACAATTCATTCCTCAGTTTCTTCAGAATTCTGTAATGTCAGTAATAACGCTTTCGGCACGGCCTTAAGATTTAAAAAATCAATATTTCTAACAAGAATTTCATGATTTTTATTTGCCAAATTATAAAAAAATGATTAATTTCTGAGATTAATCAAATTGTGGGAATAACACAAAATAATAATATAATACAAAGAATGTTCTTGGAAATTTTGTAACAGTGGGATAATGTTATAGATTTATATTAGTGATAATAAATTGCGGTTTTCAATTGCTTTTTACAAATAAATGAAAGTAAAATTAATAAGGCTATATTTCGAAGTATTTGCCTATTTCTTAATAGTGTATTGTAAAGGTATTTTTAAAAGTAATATATGCGAAATTATATTCATGTTATAGCAGAAAGTCCTAAAAATTATGGATGAAGAAGACATAGTACACGATAAGGATACACAGATATCGGATGAATTTGTAAGTCATCAAACAAGAAATACATATAATAAGAAATCTGTTTTTTAAGTCCAGAACTTAAGCAATAAAGTTTTGTAACACAAAAAAATATATTTGTTCATAAATGAAATTTATTATTAGGATGAAGGAGAAACAGATACATCAAGTGACTCCGAGGATGACAGAACCAAAGAAGAGGTAATATAATGGCTAATACTACTTACAAGTAGTATGTTTATTTGATGAAGCTATAAAGATAATTTTTTATATAGCATGCATATACAATAATAAACTATTAAGGCTTATAAAAAAAGTAATTTGTTAATGAGAGATATAAGGTTTATTATATACTATATTTTTCGTATTATAAAGAAAACTCTTATTATTAAGAAAAGTTTACATTGAAATGCCTTCAAATAATTAAAATTGAACATTAAGTTTGAATAAGCGAAAAAAATTGGTGCAAAATTTTTTGTGGTTCAAACGTTGCGTATTTGTGGTGATAATTTGATGCAAAATCGACAATGAATGCACCAATTTAACACCAATGAAAAATGCACCAAAACTACACCATAATTATAGAACATTTTTTCAATTCAATTTACACCATTTTTACATCAACACAGTTGAATTAAGTATATTAATCAGACAAAGCTTTTATTTCCAAATTCTATATTGTCAACACCTCTGTTGACAAAAATTCAACAATGCTCCAAAGATACACCAAGGATTTTGGTGCATTTGTTAAATCTCCTTGGTGCCATTTTAGTTTTAAATTTCTGCAATATTCTTCGTATTAATTGCAATAGAATATAATTGTTAAAAATTGGTGTAATCATGAAGTAAAATTGATGTATTTTTCGTGCATTTTAGTGTATCTTTTTAAAGCAAGTATTATGGTGCATTTGTGGAGTAACCTTCGTGCCACTTTGTTGCAAAATTAGTGCAAAGTCGATGCATATTCTTTAAGATTTATTCCACAATATATGGTACAATATTGGTACAATCTTGGTGCAAAGTTGGTGTATATTTGGTCTATATTTTAAAGCAAGTATTATGCTGCATTTGTGGAGTAAGCTTGGTGCCATTTTTGTTCAAAGTTTGTGCATAGTCTTTATTAATTACCCTACAATATGATGTATAAAATTGGTGTAATCTCGGTTTATAGTTCGTGTACTTTTGGTATATCTTTCAAATAAAGCATTGTGATGCATTTGTTGAATAACCTTCGTGCCACTGTGGGACAACATTGGTGCATATTCTTTCGTATTTATATATATATATGTATTTCTTTTAAATGGGTGTAATCTTGATGTAAAGATAGTGTAATATTGATATATTCTTTATATAACCTTCAATGCTAGGATTCTAGTACACTTGTGCAGTAACCTTGGTGCTACTTTGGTGTAAAATAGGTGCAAGTATTGTCGCTTTTGCACCAAAATAATATGGTGTAATCTTGGTGTAATGTTGCCGTAATATTGATGTTAAGTTGGTATAAAACGGGCGGTGCAAATTTGGTTTAAACTCTGCTACCAGGGAATATATATTTCCTTAATATTTCAAGTATATCTATTATTATTATTAAATATTTCTTAGATATTTGGATATTTTTTAATTATATCCTGATTGTATAATTTGATTGTATAAAGAATGATTAACTTATTTGAATGAAGACATAAACCCTAGTAGCACATGAATACCAATTTTATACCTCATATTGTAGGGTAAATACTAAAGCCTATGCACAAACTTTGCACAAAAATAGTACCAAGCTTACTCCACAAATGCAGCATAATACTTCCTTTAAAAGGTAGACCAAATATACACCAACTTTGCAACAAGATTGTACCAATATTGTACCATATATTTTGGAATAAATCTTAAAGAATATGCATCAACTGTGCACTAATTTTGCACCAAAGTGTCACGAAGGTTACTCCACAAATGCATCGTAATACTTGCTTTAAAAGATACTGTATATTTTAATAATTTTTTAATGAATGAGAAAATACATCCAGTAGGTGTTCTTATTAGCATAAATATTCCCCATTTTAATATATATTATCCCAATCACAAATTTAGATTTGTAACTTAAAATGTAAATTCAACATTATTTAAATATTTTATCTATGGTTGATTTGTTTCAACGTATTAGTATATGGTGTTTTCATTGCCATTACAGGAAAAATAATTATGCATTGTAATTTAATTTTATTTCAATATTTTGGTACTGTCTTGTAACTTCTTCAGAATGTAAAATGTTGAATTATAAATTTTAATACAAAGTATTAAAAGTTAAAAGTATTACAAATTTAAATGTCGTGTAGTTTGATAGTGTAATCTAAAAATTTTATTTTACTATTATTACAAGAAATGTTGAAATAGCTGTGCATATGATCTTCCCAACATATACACTGCAATTTAAATAGTGACTGATATGACAGCATTTTTTTCATTATAAAAAATATATACAAATATATCAAGTTCAAATTGATTTATAAATTGTAAAAGAATTGAACAACACATCATTATGTTGTTTTAGCAATTGCAAGAAATTAACCGTAAAAAAGATGAGGCTCGAATTAGAGAATTGAATCAACAGGTAATACTATTAATTGGATATTGGTTACAAAGTTAAATGTCATGTGAAATAGTATACATTTTATAATTATAATTATTATGAATTATAAAAATATTAACTATTTATTTATGCGTAATTTTACATTTAAATAAATCATGATTATAATTCATTACTTTTAAATATCAAAAATTAAATAGTTTCTTTTTAAATTGGTCTTCGGTTTTTCTTGCATATTCAACGTTGGAGAAACATTTCTCTGAAAACAGTCTTAAAATATTTGTACAAAACTCTGAGAAATAGTCAGAAAATGGCTGATATATTCCAAATTTCAGCGTTGGTCAGAATTTTTCAGAATTATTGTTAAAAATATGAAAAATTATTAAAATCTTATACGAGGAAAAACTTTTTAAACATGCTACAAAATTAAGCAATATAATGCAGTTACTATTTTACAAATTTAACATATTTAAAAAAATTAAAATTATATGACAGCTAGAGATTTTCAGAATTTTTTATACTCTTAACAATAAATGATAAACATTCTAACAAATGTTGAAATTTGGAACATTTCTCTGTTGTTAGACTATTTGTCAGTTTTTTATAGATCTTTTCAGACTGTTTTCAGATGTTTTCATAATAATTTAAGAAAAATATTTTTACAAGGACATTAGGCATTTTCAAATAAGTACTCTTCATACATGAACTTTCACTACTTACAAATAAAATTCAAATGACATTGATATAGAATTTATATATAAATATATAAAGGTTTTTCGGAAATGTAACATCAACAGAATTTGGTTTTCAGAAAATATTTAATTGTAAGGGCAATAGTTTTCCAGTAGTTATGGACTGCCGGTTCTGGATAAATTTGCATAAATTGCGCAACATTCCCAATATGAGGTATTCCAAATGTGTGACGTCATACATGTAACCTTATATACTTTGCAACTTCCCAACGTGATGACGTCATCGATGCATAATTGCGCAACATTCCCAATATGAGATATCC
>JABFPY010000071.1:0-13713 GCA_022817165.1 Phoenoteleia sp. ZL-2020 | reverse complement strand
TAGTGGATTACATTTTAATACTTATTGTAGGTGGCGCCACGTGTTTTATTCAAATCTATATGGATCTTTCTTAAGTCAAAAGTCAATATTTTTCAAATATTCTGTGTTATTAGGGTATTTCTTAAAAATCCATTTTTTCGATTTTTCAAATTCATTTTTCAAATAAAAGGATTAAAATACGTGGAAAACCTAATATTTTAACATATCAATAAACTGCATATATATTTTCGATTTAAATAAAATAACTTAATTATATTAAATTTAATACAATAATATAATTTAAAGTGAATATTATTAATTATTATTATAATTACGAAATATGTGGAATTTCGTTCCTTCAAGGGGTCAGTTTTTTCAATGGTGTTTTCATCTTATTTATTAACTGTTTTATCGATTGCAAATGAAGTAAATTAAGCTCAAAAAGTTATTTTAGGTAATGATATAAATAATAAATATACAAAATTAGTCAGAAAATGACACTCAGCTCGTTAAGTTGTTATACAATAATTTGTTTAAATATATTTTCAGAAATTTGTTATGATGGTAATTATAATTTCTGCTTGACCGTATTGAGAGGTTGTATTAAAACTTAGACGCGGGATAGCAGTCGCTGCATGAACTAATGAAACGAAACCTTAATTCACCTTGACGCTTTTTTGCGACTCTCATTTTCGGCACCACAATTATGTACCTCGGGTTGAAATATTTTGGGATTCACAACATTTTGGGGTTCAATCGAAATCACTTGTGCTGCTTTCTCTTTTTTCGATAAAACAGTTAATAAATAAGAAATAATTGAAAAAACTGACCCCTTGAAGGAACGAAATTCCACATATTTCGTAATTATAATAATAATTAATAATATTCACTTTAAATTATATTATTGTATTAAATTTAATATAATTAAGTTATTTATTTATGTATAAGTCGTGTAAGTTGCATTTAAATCGCCAAGAAATTCTATTTTGTTTCTTAATCAAGCCATTTTTTCATTTTATAATTGCAAATCTCAAAGAAGTTGAAGTTAGTGTGATTCAAGCGTCACATCAGTCATTAATGAGTCATTTATCATTATTTAATTATGCGTGAGTCATGTAAGTCCTTGACAAATCTGTATTAAGTGAAATTAATAACTTTATTAAGCTATTTTACTTAATTGTCAGGTGCGAACTGGAAAAAAATTATTCCATCAATTCATAATCTATATTAGCAAACAGCGCTTTTTTAGAAGCTTCAAAAACAAATATCTCAAAAACTGTCCATTTTTCGACTTTGTGCCCATTGCGACTTTTGATCAGGACCTTCTGAAGCACATCATACTCAAATTTCAGCCAATTCTAGCAGGACCTAATTTACATTGACTTTGTGCGGGGTCCTTTGGAGAGGGTCGAGGAAATTTTGTCCGATTATGGTTGGAATGACCCTGATATTTTCTACGTTTTGTTTCTCTATACTAACTTAGCACATTTAATATATTTTTTTAAGATTATCCTACAAGCGTGTAATTTTGAAACGCATTAACGTAAACAATATAGTCATTGAAAACCGTTGTTATTGTTTGACATGCGTATAAAAAGGACGTTTTTGATTCGCGAATGGTAAATTGTGATTGGTATAAACGCGCATGCAATTTTTAAATCTATAATATGTCTTACTTATTAATTTAAGCATCTAATTAGCATGTTATTTTTAATTAAAATTTTTTTTAATTAATTTCAAATATTTATTTAAATACTTTACCATCGATGTTACCATATTGTCGCGAAAATATAGTTAGACAATTTTTTTGCATATATAATGTAAATGAATTGTGCGAAATTCGAAATTTAATACCATCATTTTACTAAACCATTATATTAAAATATTTTTTTGATTTAAAAGTTTTCCTATTTTATGAAATTTAAAATCCAAGTCATATAATATATATTTCTTTATATGTTAAAGATTTAAAACATTTTAAAATAACAATTAATTCTTAATTATTTTAGTGATGTAATTTATATATCTGCCTTTACTAAAATATTATTAGACTATGGAATTAAATATGTATGTACAACAAAGTCAGTCATTTATTACTTTCAATTACAGATTTTGGCGTCTCTAGCTACAGGTTAATAGCGAAATTAAATATTTAAAACAACTGGGCCATGAAATAGCTGCATAATGTAGCTAGGAAGACGAAAATATGATTTTAGCCCACATGACTACAATTCTTACTTTCACTTGCTGGAAAATGTAACTACAGTAAAAATAGAACACTTTTCTAAACAGACTATAGCTGTTTTGACTAGAAAGATTTTTATGAGTGTATATATATATTCCATCTATTATAAAAAAATAAAACTTCTACACAACAAAGATTTTAATTTATGACGGAAATAAGTTAGAAAATTAAGTAACTGTCATACATAATATTCGGAATACTATACTGAGAACTTGAAATTTAAAAATAAGATATAATATTTTATTTATTTCTGCTGTTTCTTTAACATTTTCAAACTTCGCCGATACTGGATATTTCTTAATATCCAAACAGACAGCAAGAAAAATAACTGCATGTTATAATAATAATTAATTTATTATATTTTATTCGATTAATTCGATAATTTTAATAATTAATCACAAAAGACTGAAGAACAGCCACCATTATAAAAAATAATGCTAATATTAACGACTGTGTTCTTTAATTAATGTGTCAACTATAAATTAAATAATATATAATAATTAAACTATCTTCAATAATTATAATAAAATGACATTGATATTTTAAATATTATATATTAATTAATTTTTAGTTAAAACGTTACTCAATAAACACAATCATCAATATTACAATTATTTATTATAATAATTGCTACACTTCAGTTTCCTGTGATTAATAATTTAACATTTAATATAAAAAAAGAATGAATTAATTGAATGAAATGTAATAAATTAATTGTTATTGTAATATGCAGTTGTTTTTTTCTTGCTTTCTGACATTGTGAAATATCAGGTAACGGAGAACACCAAAAAATAAAGAAATTATTATATCTTAATAGTTGAAAATAAATTACATATTTTTCGAGGATGGTAAATTCATATATGTTTTATTCAGATTATTTGTTTTATAATGATACTAGCAGTATCACAAAAGCTGAATCAAAATATTAAGAATACTAAAAGCTAGATATGTAGATACCTAGGTTTTAGTATAATAGTTATTCATTTAGTTATTAATTTGGTATAATATAAAATAGATAGCAATTTTTCCTAAATATTTAAAATGTTATTTAGATTAAAGCATTTAAATTTAAGATTATAAACTTTGGATTCATATGTTGTAATTTTACAAATAATTTATATTTTTAGATTAATTACAAATAATTACAATTTTTTAGTATTTAAATAAAATCACTGAAATTTTACGTATAATTATAAATATATAAAAAAGATAACATATAAAAACAACAATTTATCAAATGATATTTTATTTTTCAGATCATTGTTGTAGTTGTCTGTTTGGCTACTGTTGCGGCACTGATGATTCATTTCTTTATCCCCACCATGTCTGCCAAAATGCATACGAAGAGAATAGACTAACTTCTTTTACCTAACGAAGTTATTATACCTGCCACGTCAGTCGCACATTAGCAGTTGCCAATTAAAGTTGTATGACAAAGTTCTGATACTCCGAGTACTAAAATGGCATTAGTCGAGACAATTAATAAAGTTGTGTTATCCCGCAATAAATTATCAAAATTATTAAGAAGCTCCAGTAACTTTAGTAATGTGGTTACCGGAAGCTTTGTCAAATACAGCGTCTGCGACCGAAACAATTTTCCCAGATATCAAATAGCAAAAGTTGTTGGCGCATTAAAGGTCGACGAACCATATATGATTGATGGTTCTTTAAAAACAGATATAGCATTGAAGCTGTGTTGTGGATCCAAGGTATATACTTTTAGTATAAAGTACATATCAAATCAACCAATTTCTGCAGCAGAATTGGATGGCTGGACCGATACAATGTTGCCATCCATGAAGGAAATTGAATCCAAGGCATGTTCCATCCAGAAAGCCTTATCTCCGATAAGAGATAGAAAAATTGTGAAGTCGCGAGCAAAAATGAACACAACATTGAAAGAAAGCGCGGAGCGCATACAAAAGTATCCTGAAATACAAGACAATAATCCATTCATCAGGAAAAGAACGCGACCAATTGTGGTTTCGACGAAAAAAAACCGAGAAGCGTCACACGAGACAAATAAGGAAAATGTTGAGCCCGTGAAGAAAAAAAGCTATACTGATTTGTTCGAATTGCACAATTTTGACTTGGAATAAATATAAAGATTTGAAGGTGACTAGTATTTCTGACATAACTATAGTGCAATTAATGAATTATTGGTTAAATTAAATAATTATAGTAGTAAATAATACATGAAATTAATATATTTTTTTGGTGACATTTAAAAATATTCCTGTCGACTATCATTTAAAAGCATGGTAATCAAGCAGATTTTATTTAAATTATTATATAAATTTTACTTGTACACTTGTTTTGATCACATAGGCTAAATATATCACGATTTTATATGTAGTAATAATGTAAATTATAATACGTATTGCAAATAGTATTAACAACAATGTAGTTTAATATTGTAGTATCTAAGAACGAATGTGTATCAGTTGTATGTTTAATAAAAATCTGAGTATTTGAGTGATTTTTTATTTCTTTTATATAAATTTTCCTATATAAATATACTGTAAATATTGTTTTTTCATAATATTCTTGGTTTTTAATAAATTTTAATTTACATTAATAATTGTGTTCTTATTTTAAAATATACCTATTCTCATCAATTTAATTATATATAAATTATAAATTTGAAAGCTGATCTTCAGAATTTAATCATTATCCTTCTAAATGTATTAAACATTAATTCTGCAATTCAAATTCTTATTTATTTCAAGTACAATAATTCAAGCCAAAACTTTATTTTTAAATAAAATTAATTATATTCAATATAAATACATACGGTTTTCTTATTTGTATTTTATATTTTGTCTTTGTCCACATTATTTCTTCTCTAAATATTTACGTAAATATATATTAAGAAATAATATGATATATGTAATTTTATAGTCCAGTCATATAGTTCTATTGTAAAAGTTAATGATATGTACACTAGATTACTTTCTGTTACTCTCAAGTTTAACTTCCTTTACTATCAATTACGTTGGAGCGCGAATAGCAATATCTAAATATAACAAAATCAGTTCTTAACTGGTCAATAATATATAATTATTTATTATATTACAATTTTAATATGAATCTGAATGTTTTTAGCTGTTTTACATTTCAAAATGTATTATTATAATTCTTATTACAATTATAGTACTTACATGTTTTACCAAATCTTATTTTCACATTTATTTTAATTTGAAATATTTTTTATTCTTTATAAATAGAGGTTTTATTGACTTTTACTTTGTAATTGATTTGTAATTATTTCAATTTTACATTTAAATACAAATTAATTTTAAACATATTAATTTTAATTCATTTTTATTAGAATATTTTGATATATAATTTGTGGGGGGGGGGTGGAATTTGGTATCATTGGATGTCCCCTGCCAAAACAAACAACTTTTATAACCCATTTTTTTTATCCCACGTGTAGTTTTCGAGATATTTGAGTGTATTGATTAAAATGGCCCACCCTGTATGGATGTATTTATGAGTTAGTTTTTACTTTTCGGAATAAACAATTCCATATTTTATTATTGTATAAGAATAAAAAATAATATATAAATAATTTATAATCTGTAAAGTATTTATTGCTTCTTTTGATATTAAAGTATATTAGGAATTATATAAAAAAGGACCAAAACTATGACTCATATTGTTGTCGATATTGTGATTTATGACCTGTTATAAAGTCATTAAAGATATTTAAAACTTGTTTTCTATTTATGAAAGTAAATACATAGGATCTTTTGTAGAATACGGTAATATGTATATTTTCTCTTGAGAATGTAATTGTCAAACATCGATAGTAAACATGTGGCGAGTTTTCTTATTTTAAAAATATTACAGTGTATAAAAAATATACACTACAATGCGGTATTGTAGTGTATAAAATCCATGCGGATATAAATCATTTGACAATGGAAAAAACAATCATTTAATATAACGTGTATGTGCTGTATTGTGGGAGCAAATATATAACGATGGTAAAGTTTACTTATATTACTCTACAGTGTAAAAAGAAAGTTTCATTTTAGATTACGTTTTATATCGAATTTACTAAAAAATTGCAGTTACACTCTAAAATTGTAGCATATGCGCTATGAAATTTGACTTTGACTTTAAAATAATAAGTTTTATTTGAATTTTCACTTATTCCTTTAAAATTGAACTAGTGTATTTAATTGTATATATTTCGTTTTATTTCAAAGTATAACACTTAATGAAGGACAGGTATTTTGTAAAAAATATAATGTTTTAACTTATTTTTATGTATATTAATATACAATAATTAGTAAATAAAAGTCTATTTAATTATATTATGATAATCAAAAGAAAAAAAAGAATGTCTTTTTTTATTTAGCGATACAGATTTGTAATCAATTATTATTTAATTATTTATAATTATCATAACTATTTAAATTATTAATTTAAATTATTTTGATTTTTTTGTAACATTCCTTTTCCAAATTTTAAAATATACATTTTTAGCTTATTAATAAGCCATACGTTCATCGAGATTACCAAAGGGACATTATTTCCCAAACGGACGAAAATTATGTTCAAAAAATAGTAAAATTTAAAAATGATAAATAACTATTTTTAAATGTCTTTATACCTCATTTATTCGTGACTTATATCGACCAATAAAAAGTATCATGTTCCGTATATATATTACAAAAATATTAGTATTTAAATGTAAATAAATAAATAACAATAACATATCTGAAAAATTGTTTTTCAATGTACGAATCATTCGTAATTCATCATTATCTAGAACATAACCTGCAAAATTCAATTTCTAAAATTATAGCGATTTTTCTCGTAATTAGATTAGAGGAAATCTGCTCAAATTTTATACATTTTTTTACTCCGTATTCTACGTTTCATTATGTTGCTATATTCATATTTATTATTATTTTTATATATATTGTTTTTCAACTAAATATATATATTTATATATATTATTATTTTTATATGGAGTGTTCCAGGAAAATTCGACCGAACAAAAAACCTTATATTGGTCTATTTTATTGGTCTATTTAATAGTATTTAATTATTATTTTTCGAAAAATTAAATTTTTTGCACTGTTCATTAATTATTATCACAACAAATATTCATTTTACGAAAAAAATATTATTCAATATAATCTATATTAAAATATTTTGTCAAAAATATTTTTTTATTACAATTTTACTTAAATTTTTTTTGGTTAATTCATTAATGAAAACTAAATTTTGAAATTCTGGTAAAGTCACCATCTTTGATTTTTATGAAAATTACAAGAAATATTCTTTATTATGTATAAATTATCCACGAGAAAAATTAGACAGGGATCACTAGAAGGAATTGAGATATTTAAAAAAAATTAATCTAAGTGCAGAAACAAAATTTTCCATTTAAATATTTTTGAAAAGATAATTTGATATAGATTATATTGAATATTATTTTTTCTCGTAAAATGAATATTTATTGAGATAATAATTAATGAACATAGCAAAAAAAATAATTTTTCGAAAAATGAAAATTGCCATAAATCAGAAAAAATCTCACTTTTTGTATGGTATTTACGTTGTAATATATTCATTTCAAAGTATTAGCATTGTAACAATGACAATGCTTTGAAGTGTGTATAAAACATGAATTTTTCAACAAAATTTTGACATAATAAAATAATGTAAACAAGGTACAATTAACAAATTTTTTTAAAGTTTCACGTTTATAGAACAATTGATTTAAGATAAAATAAAATTTTGTTTTTGTGAAACATTAAAAACCTACATAAAATAAAACAGAAATGACATTTCTTTGAAATTTTTGCAAAACACTTGATTTCAGAAAAAATAAAAATATTGCAAATTTTGTTATATTTAAATTTAATTGCGTGAATATAATGCAATTATTAAATTAAAAACATTTTAAATGTTTACATAACAAACTATTTTAGAAAAATTCAAGTTTGTTTTGTTTAGAGAAACATAAAAATTAAAAAAAATGATATAAAAATTACACTAATTTGTAATGTTTGTGTGCAAAATACGCTGTTTAAAAGAACTAAAATTATCTACTTTTTGCTATAATAAAATAACATAAACAGAATACAACTAAGAAACGTTTACAAAATTACTAAAGAAATGTTTACAAAAATATTTTGTAATCATGAAACATTGTTGCGTCATACGGCCGGGCACATTTGACACTGCAACGGAACAGACATGGTACAAATAGACACAATAAAAAATAGACAATATTTTTTATTGAGTTTAATTATATTTATCTTTTTATTTATTGTGTTTTTAAAAAAGATGTAAATGTCATTTGTGATCATTTCAGATGTATTAAATTCATACTATGAGATTTTGATTTAGACGTTTTCTAAAAGAAAGAAAGAAAATTTTTTAACAAATGTGAACTTTTTTAGTTAAAATTAATTTTATTTTGTATACATTTGTTTGTATGTTTATAGTCCATACAACAAAGAATAAAATATTTTATTACTTTCGGTTTTTAGTTTTTATTTTATTAGGTTTATTAGTAGTACACGTGGAATTTCACGTAGATATTTTTAATAGGGTTAAAATCTAATAAGAAATTTTGAAATAATTGAAAACTATCAAAACATATTAGATTATTATTAGTTTCGCAAAAAGTAAACAAAAAAAGCATATTCTTATTTTTAAAATGAAAACATTATATAATTTTAAGATTTTACAAATTTTTAAATAATTTTAAACATATTCGCAACATTTAAATAAAACTAATTAATATTATTATGGTTATTTTATTTGGGAATAAGTCAACCTACATTCAAGCTGGGTTTGTTTCCCACAGAAATGAAACAAAATATGGATTTAACTAAAAAAAATCACTGTTTTTTTAAATATTAAACATCTTTTTAATTTCTTTAATTGTACCGTATTTACATATTTGTTATAGCGAAATGCAAAATATTTTACTTTTAATAAAATCACAAGTATTGCACAAATTACAAACCATTGTAATTTTTTGTTTTGTACGTATTTACAACAAATTATAAAGTATTTATATCCTATTTACTTTGTGCACGTTTTTAATTTTTTTTACAAAAAATAGAACATATTTGAATGTTTCTAAAATTATTAATTTTAATTTACCTTTGATTGAATTATTTTCTTATAGCAAAATATGGAATATTTTAATTGAAAACCAGCAGAAGTTAAAAATATTGTTATGATTGCAATTTTCATTAAATAACAAAACAAATATATTTGTCAATTTTCGTAAAATACGTGGTTTCAATTAAAATATTCTGCACTTTGCTATGAAAAAATTTAATAACATAATAACGTATACCTACAAAATTACAAACATTTTAAATGTATACAAAAAAGTAATTTTGTGTTTTGTTTCAACAAAATTACACAAAATAAAATAAATAATTACAACATTCTGTAATATGTTTACAAACACGTTGTTTCAGAAAAATATGTTAGAATTGGTATAATAAAACTTAAAATTGGTAAAATGACTTATATTTTTAATACGTTTAATCATTTTATTACATTTTCAATACAATTTGAACAACAAAGGTGCATCGCTGAAAATAAACACACTTAAGAAAATTAATAATTGGTGAGAATCGAACGCAAACGCAAAAGATGCAATCGCAACATTAGAACACAAACACTCAACTCCTAAGCTATAGAATAGGAAATATTTTGAAAAATAAATTATGAAGAATATGTTAATTAAATTATTCTTTATGATTTAAATATAATTCGAAATAAAATAATTCAAATAGAAAGTATTTATAATATATGCATATATTTATTTTTATTTTGGTTCGATACATGTAAACATTGTCATTTTGAACTTTCTTCGACGAATTCGTGTTTCCACTTTTATAAATAAACATATCAAAACACAAACTAATAAAATGCTGTATTGTTTTATACCTTCCTTCTTGAAAATAATTATCTAATAGTTATAATATCACATTCATGGAAAATCCCTATTTGTTATTAAAGTTGTAATCACTATTTATTATTAAAGTTGTTCAGGGAAATCTTATTCAAGGTAAAAACTAATATTTAATAGTATTTCTACTTATTTATATCCCTTGTGAAATGAAACAATCTGGATAAAGGCTGGGCACCAGACTCTTTCCAGACTCTTACCACACTTACGTCAGATTCTTTTGGATCTGGTTAGAGTCTGGATTTTTTCCATTTCCGAGACTATTTTTCGCAGAATTCTACTAGATTCCTGCCAGATTCTTTTTAGTCTGGCACGAGTCTGGATAGAATCTGGTGTATTGTTGATTACATAATAACTCATGGTAAATCATGATTAAAAGTTCATAAAATATCATAATAAATTGTATTTTCATGAAAATCATACCAAATCATAAAAATTCATATGAAAATTTCTATGAAATATTGTCCATATTCATAGAAATAAAGCGGACCATGTTTAAACATATTAATTCATATATTTAAAATATAATTATCGATTACATAACGATTCACGGCAAATCATGATTAATAGTTCATAAAATATCATAATAAATTGTATTTTTTGAGACATCATAAAAATTCATAATAATTATCTCATTTTAAAGAAATCATACGAAAACATAATAATTCATAAGAAAATTTCTATGAAATATTGTCCAAAATCATAGAAAAAAACGGAGTATATTTTAACATATTGATTCATTGTTTAACCATGTAACTACTCTGATTACATACTACTTCATGAATAAAATTGTATGGAATTCTGAGCTTATATCATGAAATTCCAGTTGCACGTCACATACTTTTTAATAATTCCAATTTTCTTTATGAATTTGAATGCGCTTTGAACCAGGGCCAGTTTATTAAAACTTAATATACCTTTTTCTTAAATTTTAGTATTTTCTTTTCTCCGTATAAGTCAAAAAATAATTAGATTCAGTAAACTTAAGATATACTTATTTCTTAAGGAAATTAATATTTTCCTTTAGCCACTATTTAGTAATTAATATTAATTAATAAAATGTGTGCTTAATATTATATTAGAATTTGTTAAAAAATTTGTTAACATCGAATAGTGATTTCTTTCAGCGATAAAAAAATGATTGAAAGCTGTTTTGAAACTGATCTTAATTTAATTTAATTTAAACTGATTTAAAGTAATTTTATATATACTATATATACACATACATTATTGTTTTAATTTTTTCTTTTTTTTTCAAAATACATTTTAAGTAATTTAATTATTTAAGTAATCAAATTATTAAGTAATCAAATTAGTTATTCGACATTACAATATAATGAATTAGTTATATCGACGCTCTTAAGGAAAGCTATCCCAACTCAAAAATTTCTTTCATTCAATTGTCCATACCATTTTTTAAATTAGGATATGTCGAATATTGTCTGATTTAAAGAATTAGGTTAATATAAATTTTTTACGTAAGAAACAAATGTAATATTATTATATTTCTTTGTATTTTATTTTATATTATTTCAAGAGTTTAACATAAAAATTGTTTCTGACTTTATGTCGTACTCTTGTTCTGAACACCAAAAAATTCTGAAACTTAAACAAAATTATTATTAATAATAAGTAAATAATATAATATAAAGTTTAACTTATTTTTTCTGTTAACGGTCGTTAAACAAAAGAATAATTACAAATAAATGTTAAAAATTTCTAAGCCCTTCAGTAATGAAATCAATGTGGACAGTTTAACTAAATTGAATTGTAGGCTCCAAATTGATAGATGAATTAAATAAAGACAATATAAATCATATACAGATGATTTTTTTCAATTACGGACTCGGTTAAAATTATTAAAATAAATAATTTTGTTTGAACATAGTTATATATGCCAATGAGATCTTATTTCAATCAATTGCAAAGCCGATTAAATCATTCAAATTATCTATTATTTTCTATTACTTTCTATTATTTTTTTTTACAGGGTACTGGAGTATTACGTGACAATTTCGACGCTGCTATTGGTCGCACACACACATCTAAAGAGCTGTCATTTTTACAATGATTTATTATGCACCTTCGGGAATCGGTTAAGATAACTATGTCATTTATTGCACATGTTTTAGTTTTAAACCTAGGGTCTCTATAAATCAATTGTGTTTACCTGAATGACAAAAGATTCTGTTATTAACAAAGACCCCATGTAAGAGTTTAAATTTTGAGTTTTATGTTTTAAAAATGTGTTTTGTTTTGTTCAAAGACAATTTAAAAACATTTACAGAATAACATAAAAATCTATGTTAAAAATATCTTTGATCTAATAAGGAATTTTGAAATAATTGAAAACTATCAGTATTAAAACATATTAGAATATTAGTAATTTCGCAAAAAATAAACAAAAAAAGCAAATTCTTATTTTTAAAATGAAAACATTATATAATTTTAAGATTTTACACATTTTCAAATGATTTTAAACATATTCGCAACATTTAAATAATATTAATTAATATTATTGTGGTTATTTTATTTGAGAATAAGTCAACCTACATTCAAGCTGGGTTAGTTCCCACAGAAATGAAACAAAATAATAATTTAATAAAATTTGGATTTAACTAAAAAAAATCACTGTTTTTTAAACATGAAAGAACTTTTTAATTTCTTTAATAGTACCTTATTTACATATTTGTTATAGCAAAATACAGAATACTTTAATTTTAATAAAATCACAAATATTGCACAAAATAAAAACCATTGTAATTTTTTGTTTTGTACGTATTTACAACAAATTATAAAGTATTTATATCCTATATACTTTGTGTACGTTTTTAATTTTTTTGTTAATTTTGTTAGTTTAGACCATATTTGAATGTTTCTAAAATTATTAATTTTAATTTACCTTTGATTGAATTATTTTCTTATAGCAAAATATGGAATATTTTAATTGAAAACCAGTAGAAGTTAAAAATATTGTTATGATTGCAATTTTCATTAAATAACAAAACAAATATATTTTTCAATTTTCGTAAAATACGTGGTTTCAATTAAAATATTCTGCACTTTGCTATGAAAAATTTAATAAGTATACCTACAAAATTACAAACATTTTAAATGTATACAAAAAAGTAATTTTGTGTTTTGTTTCAACAAAATTACACAAAATAAAATAAATAATTACAACATTCTGTAATATGTTTACAAACACGTTGTTTCAGAAAAATATGTTAGAATTGGTATAATAAAACTTAAAATTGGTAAAATGACTTATATTTTTAATACGTTTAATCATTTTATTAAATTTTCAATACAATTTGAACAACAAAGGTGCATCGCTGAAAATAAACACACTTAAGAAAATTAATAATTGGTGAGAATCGAACGCAAACGCAAAAGATGTAATCGCAACATTAGAACACAAACATTCAACTCTTAAGCTATAGAATAGGAAATATTTTGAAAAATAAATTATGAAGAATATGTTAATTAAATTATTCTTTATGATTTAAATATAATTCGAAATAAA
>JABFPY010000070.1:0-14027 GCA_022817165.1 Phoenoteleia sp. ZL-2020 | reverse complement strand
ATTTATAAGGAACGAAAAAGGAATTATTAATAAATTAAGTAAGGAAAAGCATAAAAACATGAAAATTAAATATCGAATTTACGAGTGTAGTTATTAAATAATATACCGCTCTACGTAATGCTTGGTGGTCGAGGGGCATAAGTACCGAGCTAGAAAGTTTGTAGACTGGGATCAATTCTGCTTTTGTTCTTTATTTTTTCTTTTTTTTTTATTTTAATAAAACATATACACATGTTGAAATATATTTATCATTAAAAAATAAGAAAATTAAATGAACTAATTTTTTTAATTTAGTAGATCGGGGAAAAATCTGTAAATAAATGTACATTTTATTACTGAAATTGAAGATATTATTTTACTCTTATAATTTAAATAACATTTTAAAACGCTCATTCAAAATTATTCATGAATTTGTATAATTAAAATTTATACAAACTAATAAATAAAAATAATATTCAAAATTAATCGTTTACAAATTAAAGTTTTATATAATTAAACTATTGAATATTAATATTATTGTTGGTAAAAAATAAGAAATAATAAATAAATAATAATAAATAAATATTATATTTTAAATAAATAGTTTTTTTATACTGTTATATAATATAAGACAGTAATTGTCGATGTTATCATTAAATCGAATATAACAAATAAAATGAAACATATACATATGTTGAAATATATTTATCGTTAAAAATAAGCAAATTAAATAAAGTAGGTTCAGTTTACTTCAATTCTTGTTATTGAACATTAAAACGTTATTTAACAAATTATAATATTTCATTCTTTGAAATGTTTGAAAACACGATAGTTTAATGAAATCCCCGTAATTGTTTTAAAATTCAAACATTTGTTGTCCAGTTGAACTGAACTAAACTAACGTACACAAAATAGAATAAAAATAATAACCCAGTCAACCAAATGCCTCACAATGATACCGCAGCGGTATCGTATGCGCTAGGCATGCCTCACGCATGCATGACGCATGCCTTGCAGACGCGTTCTGCAATTTCCGTGACAGACTCATACCGCTGCGGTATCACAGTGTGATACCTATGTGATAAAATTGGGATACTTTTGAAGTACGAATGTGACAGAATTGCGAGGCAATTGGAGCATAATTGTAAAACAATTGCAACTTATATATAATATCATTGTAGCATCATTTGCGACATTATTGTGACGTAACTGCGACGTTATTGCAGTACTGTTATATTACAAATGCGACAATATTTTGGCAGCATTGCGGCAGTACTGTAGTATCATTATGACATAATGGTGACATCGTGGCATCATCGCAGCAACATTGTAGCATAATTGCAGCAGTATTATGAAACGGATGAAAGAATCACATTTCTGGCATAATTCCGCATACAAAATTGGAATTTTTGTTAGGATACAAATGTAAACTTATTTGTTTTACATAAATGAATTAACTTTGTCTTATGTCTATACAATAAATTTATTTTTTAAATTAATTTAAAAGGAACTTTGATATCAAAATGTATTCATTAGACTAATATGAAAAAACTAAATATGAAAAAATTGACCTGTATAAATTAAACTGCTTTAATTATTTTGAAATAATCGATTTTCACGCAAACTCATCAGGAATGATTGAATCTAAATGTACTATCATATTTAAAGAAATAAACACTTTATTTTCAGATTATATTATATTTAATACAAAGGAAATTATTGATGATTTCATATTTTCGAAAATAAAATATAAATAAGAAACAAATTCGTATGGACTTTTGTTTGAAATATGTAACACAGTACAGTAAAAAAGATATATTACTTATCAAATAAAGTAAAATAAAGTATTTAAGCAACGAGTTTAGTTAATTGACACATTACAAGGTAAAGTACCCAGTGACGGACAGGTTAAGCAGACGACATGTACCAATTACAGACACTTCTATTTATTAAATATTTATTATTATTTGGAGAAAAATAACTTTTACAATAACAGGGAAACTCTACAAATATTTATCAATTATTTGTTAAAAATATTTATTTTGATAAATATAAACATGCCAGTCTTTAGTACACTGTCTGTCACTCGGTACTTTACCTTATCCAGTAAAATAAATTGTTATTTATTTTTCTTTTGAAAAATTTGGCGCAGGTGCACGCTTTTCTCGTGGTTGCAGTCCTTTTTTCTTCAATGATCTGTCAAGTCGACTTTTTCCATAATTAAACCATTGTTTTATGAAGTAATTTACTTCTGATTCTGTAGTCGCCTGATAAATATCCGTTATGACTTCTAAAATATAGTAAATAAGTTCAAACATTTTTTTGGAGATTAAGATAAAAAATCACTTATTAATTCCATAGATAGTACTTAACATTAACGTAATACCTCGAATTATGCTGATAGTTTTCAAATCTTTCACAGCCGTGTTATTGTTGCCTAAACCAGACCATGTACATTGTGCCGCACATTTTTCCGAAAAAATTCCAGTTAACACATTCCTGGTCAAGTCTTTATCACCTTTTCCACCTTTCTTTTTAATCATATACATCTAACAAAGTTCATAAATACATTATTGACTTCAATTAAAGATAATCGGTATACTACTAACAAAATGTTTTGCGGGTTTACAAATATTACTTTTACATTTAAACTAATAAAAGTTAATTTCAAATTTTAATATTTAAATTTAATCGTTACGAGAATTTATAGAATTACAATATTTTTAAAATCTTACAAATTGTTCTCGGCAAGGTTCATTTGTCTTGAGGGCCATTTCCCACTCAGGAATTTTCTTCACATTTTCTAATGGCAAAAATCGTTTTATAACGTCGCGATTATTTAATTCAATGTCTCTCTTTTCTATTCGATTGACTCTGGATGACATGTTATTAATTTCCATTTCCAATCGTACACATTTTCTCGTTAAAAGATTGCTTAATTCTGCAAACAACGACAATTACAATTATTTTATCATTCGTTCGAAATTATATAAGAAAAATTATAAAAGAATACAATATGAAAATAACTTTTGATACTTCAGTAATATATTCCGTAATGCACTAGTCAATATAGTTATAGTTTTTGCTTCGAAAAATGAAGAGTTATGAAGTTTTATTATATATGTAATAAATGAATAACATGAAGTTTAGTTTTTCTACTTTTTAAATGCAAAGAAAAGAAATACCGAAAAAAATTTGTCGAATAATAAAATAAAATATTAATAATATTATTACTGGAACCAGATCCTGGATTACTAGAGGTTGAAGAATGATTTGGAAGTTCTGTCAATCTGCCTGATGTAAAATTCGAAGTGGAGGCAGCATCTGGAATATTGGATAAAGAATAAACCACATTGTGAAGGGGAATTAGAAAAAACTAATAAATATATTACTAAAGTTCAATTTTAAAAATAGTACTAAATACTATTATACGTATATATAATTATAAAAAGAAAATTTAATCCTATTTTGCTCAAATTACACAATAACTGTACATGTAATATTTAATAACCTTTAGTCTTATCGCCCTCTTTTCCAGCAATATCATGATTTCTTTCATCTTCATCGCTACTGTTTCCACTTGTATCAATATCGCTACTATCATCACTTTTTTTATCTTCTGGGATATCCTTGTCATTCTTCTCTTGATCATTGAATTCTTCTTCTGCGTCAACAGATTCTATATCATCATCCTGATCTTCTGTATATTTGGTATTTTTTTTATGTTTCCTCATTCCCCTACCATATGATTCTTCATCTGTAGTACAATGAGTTGGATTCGATGCACGTTTGCGCGCCATTTTCCTATTAGCTGAAGTAAATATAGCAGAAACATTATAGTAATAATAAGGAATTTATAAAAATGACAAGGAATTTTATGAACATTTTATGAAATTACTTATTAATTCTATTAATGTTCCGTTATATTTCGGAGACTATTTCATAAAAGAATTTTGTATGAATTTATATATGCTTTTTGAACTAAGGATGCCAACTAATTAACCCTTATTTCCCTGGGGTATCATATGATACAGCTACTTTCCGAAAAGAACATGGTAGATTAAAGGTGGAAATTAGATAGTTTATACATTCATAGTAGGTAGAAATGTTCACTAGTTTACATAGAAATTAGCTACATTCTATCTTCTACCTTCAACCTACCTTTGTTCTGTTGTGGTTTCAACTATAAATTTTACATTCCGGAACAATTAAATGTACTTAATTACATATAAATCTTATTGAGGGCGACTCTACAAACATATAAACTGATTTGCATGTAATTAAATACATTCAATTTCTCGGTAAAGTAAAATTTATAGTTAAATAAGGCGTTTTCTATATGTAAAAAAAATTAAAATATACCTCTCCAACAATTTTACAATTACATAAAAAACGGATATGGCCTATTTAATTTAATTAAGTATATAAAGTTTATCTTACGAACAAAAGCAAGATATGCACTTTTTGCGAAAATTGGATTACTTTACTTTCAAAATATTATAATTTTCATTAATTAGTAACAAAAGTTTTTTTAATAATGTCATTTTCGATTTTAATGGAATATTTATTATACGTAGAAAAAATCACTCCTTAACTATTTAGTCGTTAAAGATTTATATTAAAATAGGATATTAAAATATTATTTTATAACATTATACATAACAAATATTAATCTCCAATTACATGCTAAAATAAAAAATCCTCCATAACTGCAGCCGCAGATTTGTACAAAATTTGCATAAAATGTGTACTAATCTATTACCACTTTCGCATAAGTTTATTCATGCTACTTATCAGGGATATTATATAAATTGAATCTATTTTATATTAAGTATTTACCATAATATTTAACAATCGAAACTTCCTGCAAATCCCATTTTTCAGAATTTGGTTCCTCTAGCTCTGGTTTTTTTAGCAGTGTCGCTACTCTAAATGAACTCTTTGGCCACCAACAAAAATCTTTTTCTTCTTTCTGCATGAGCCAACATTTTGGAACTTCATTGTATACATCTGGTTCGTTCTTGAACTGTATTACAGCATAAATCATATTAAAATCGCACTGAAACAAACAATGTGTATTATAGAATAATTTAACTTCAAATTATTGTTAAAATATAATTTTATCATTAAAATAATTTCTTAGTAATATTCACAGAGTCAGTTGTTTAAGATTGCAAAGAAATTATATTAAAATAATTACAATTATTGATAATAATACTATTCTGATTTCATTTTGTTACAAGCTTTTTTATTATTATTTATCATCATATTCTAAAAATTTCAGGTCGATGGTAACTACAATTTAACATCACTGAATGAAAAATAGAAAAGGAGAGTCAAATAAAGACATACTTATAAGGTAAAGTACCCAGTGACGGATAGTGTACTAAAGATGACAGGCATGTTTTATTTATATTTATCAAAATAGACATTTTCAACAAATAATTTATAAATATTTGTATAATTGGTGAATTTCAAAGAAATCTCCTCGTATTGTAAAGGGTATTTTTGTCCAAATAATAATAAATATTCAATAAATAAAAGTGTCTGTAATTGTTACATGTCGTCTGCATAAAATGTCCGTCACTGGGTACTTTACCTTAGTCTATTATGTTTGTTTTGTAAGTATTGTTTTCTTCTGTCTCCAATTGTTTATGAAAAAAATATGCTCTTATGTTTATGTTTTCTTTGTATAAAATTATTCCTTTACATGAATTATGTTATGGTTTTTATACAAAATTGTTTTTATTAGGATGAAGTTTTATTTTGTTGCAATTTATTTCTAGATTTAAATATAATGAATTTTTAGCAGGATAAATACCATTATAAATATTGTATTTTTTACATTTAATAAATATTAACAAATATACATAATTGAAAAAACTTAAAAACAATAAAATTCGTGATTGATAAATATACATGAAGGGAAGTAAACATTCATAATTATATTTACTTTTTGCAATAAAATTAAGTTTTTTAATATTTTACGTTTTAATTATAGTGTTGAATTAAAACACTTATAATTGCGTACAAAACACAACGCACTTGAAATAAGTAGAACTATTCGAAACAAAAATTATAAACAGGCGGGAAGGTCATTCTTTGAGTTTATATTTATAATTTGTATGAGATACGAATGAAATAGAAAGAGACATAAAACAGAAAGTGCTGCCAGTGCATATTTAACAAAGACTATAAATATTTCCCCTAGACCAGTTGTTTCCTCTAGTCCAAATTTTACTTTTCTTTCTTTCTTACAGTAGTTTCTTTTTTTATCTTATTATATACAATACTGTGTATTATAAAAACGTTATACGGAAGTTTCATAAATGACATACTTGGCTCTAAACAATTTTTCTTATTAATAAAGAATTCACTTATGTGAACTGTATTATCTATCTTCTATTAATAACAAAAAAAATTGTTGAAATCTGAATGCGCCTAAAGTATTGCAGTTCACGTTGAACCAAAATCTGTCCTTTTCTATCTCATTAGAAAGGAAATATATGGAATATGAACAAGTTGTTTAGAATCGCGCGGCCATGACGTCTTCAATGTAATATCATTTTAAACACGCGAAGAGTAAACAGTATCAATTCTTTCAAAGATACACAAATCTTTTAACGGTTATTTCGATTTCCTATATGGTAAATAATTCCAAATTTTGAGATTTTAAAATTAATGAATTCCAGCAATAATTTGTTGGTTAGTCAACATTTATAGAAAAGGCAAATAAATAATGACTACAATTTAATGGTATGTGTATATTTCTATCTTTATATTGAACATTTCAAAATATAAATCTACGATCGTTTTTGTATTTTATGCAAACATGATGTATAAATATTTTTACAATATACAATAATGATTATTTTTGTTAAATTTTGTTGCAGAATTATAAACAACACATGCAATTCTATAGGTATTATTAATATTTTTAACCATAGTTTTGCACATGCTGCACGTCTTTCAAGAATTATCTTTTTCGGATTTCCATTATAATTGCTTTTTACTAAGGATTTAAAAGTTACAACGAGAATGTATGTATCATTATAATTCCTATGACAATATATTTTAAGAAGCATCCAAGCAAAGGAAAACAATTTGGACTAGTTCCTATAAATTGTGTTTCCGTTCCATATCCCAACAACACATAGTAAATTGAAAGCAAAAATTAGATAGATTATACTTTCATAATAAGTAGAAATGTCCACTTGGTTACGTAGAAATTAGCTAGATTCTACGTATATTACCTGTATTACGTAAAATCTAACTAATTTCAACCTAACCTGGTGGACATTTCTACCTACTAAGAAAGTATAATGTATCTATAAATTCTACTTTTAATCTACTATGTGTTGTTGGGATATACAATTTGAATCCTTTTCGATGAATTGTATTATATTGGATTATTGTATTAAATTGGATTATATTGAGAGCAGTTTGACAAATAATTCAAATTGCAGAAGTCGGGTTAAATTGTAACAAGATAATCGTAATTTTACAATATAAAACTATTTTAAATAAGATTCAATTTGTATAATATTACAAACGCTTAATCTTCCTATTTCAATTTAACCCAATTTCTACAATTTAAATTATTTGCCAAAACTGTTATCTGATTGGTTGCAATATATAGAATCTAATTACAGATAATTAATAATATAATTTACCAAAAAGGATCCAAATTGTATATGGAACGAAAACCATTTATAGGAACTATACCAAATTGTTTTTCGTTTGCTGGAATGTTAATAAATATTACTAATAACCCCATATAATAGCACAGAATTTTCCGATTGTTTAAAACCGGGGCATGGTCCTGAAAATATTTTAAAACGTCTTGAAATATTTTTAAGATATTTTCAAAACGTACTCATATTCATGGTACAAATGCTACTAAAGTATTTAGCAAAATATTTTATTCATTATAATAATGATAATAAATATTCATTATAACAAGTGCATCGTATCTCAACAAAAATTAATATAAATAATTACGTTTTTTCTAACTTAAGTTAGTTGTTAACTAAGTTCTGTCAGTCGGTGCCTTTCAAATATTATACTTTTTCAAATTCAGTTTCTTAATGTAGTAATATGCAACTATTAAATATTTGATTTAATTCCCTAGTAAAATGAGAAATATATTGTTAATATATTGCAAATATATTGCGAATATATTTTTAATATATCTCCTGATTTTTAGATATATACATATTACTTTCGATATATTGACGATATATTTGCATTATATTTGCAATATATCTGCAATAGTTTACATATATTGGCAATACATTGGTAATATATTTCTATTACTTTCAATATATTTCAATGTGTCCGAAATATATTTGCAATATATTAACAATATATTCGCAATATATTATTAATATATTATCAATATATTCGCAATATATTATCAATATATTTCTTATTTTACTAGGGTTGTACTCTAAACCAGCTTCTAAAATATTTTGTTGCATTAAATATTACGTGAAAGCTATGGAACATTATCTGAACATATCGTAATTTGAACAAATTAAACCTTTGTTTTATCAGTTTCATCGAATATACACTCTAACCCCCCACAGTCGACCAGTCTCATAAGGAACCGAAATGCACTCACATAATCAACCGGATGTATTATACTATATAACATCTTTAAATGCAATTAATGTATTAACCATTTGTTTAATATAATAATAATTATTCTTTCTAAATCAGCCAAATAAAAGAAGCAAAATGAACGGAATATGCTGAACAATCAATTGTAAGAGTGCGTGCATCTTTGGCGCGATCGTCTGTGGAAAGTTTGAGTGTATTACTTTTGACATTTGAAATCTACAAAGTTATTTAATATTTAAATAAAACATTAATTACGAAAGTAATTAAACCAAAGACAACAACTGAAAATTATAACATATTTATGGTACAAAATTTTGACTAATTATAAACAAGTGTTGTTAATTTTTAGTTTGACTTTCAGTTTGAAGTCAAACTTGCAGTTTAACTTATTCATACGGTGGAGACACTGAATCATTCAAAACGTAGCATTAAAAATATACAGTTTGTGTAATATACAATTGACACTGCATTACCATTAACATTATATAACATTATACATTACGCAGACATAATCTATTAAAATTAATATATATTTAATTAATATTATTTTATTAGAAACTTTTTTTAATCTATAAATAACTAACGGACTCTGGTAGGCCTAATATTTATAATTTTTAACCGTTTTATTTTAATTATATATATTAAAACTTTTCAGATTTAACAATAACACTATGTCAAAAGACTTTCGTTTACTCTCAAATCGGAGAAAAAATTTTTATGCTAAACAGGAAGCTGATAAAATTCTTGCTGCTTGCGAAAAAAATGAGTGGATAAATTGTGAAAACAATGAAGACATAAATAATATTCCTCTGTTAGCAGATCACAAACAATTGAATATTTCATCTTCAGAGTTGGAAATAGCTGATCATATTATGGGTGCTGAAATTCTTGAAAAGGAAGAATGTAGCGACAATAATTTTTGTGTATGCAACGAGTGCTTAGGTTTAACTGGAAGCGATATAGAAACTGTGTACTATAATAGTTCAGACGAAGCAGAAGAGTATGTTGACATTTCTGATATAGATGATGTATTAGAATTGATTTCTACTGATGATGATGAAGTATTATCAAATGATGTATTATATTCTGAAGATGAGTGTTCAAAAGAAATTATTACTACAGATATAGTCAACCGGAATTCAAAGTCGCCAAACTTCGTTGTTAACAAAGCTAAACCAATTAGTCGTCTGGGAAAATCTTTAATACATTGGAAAATTTCTTATAATATTCCTATAATTGCTTTAAATGCATTGTTAATTATTTTGCGTTGCCACGGACATGAAACTGAATTACCACAAGATTCTAGATCTTTATTAAGAACTCCTCGAAATTGCTCTAAGTTCATTAAGAATGTCGAAGGTGGAAAATATTTGCATTTCGGATTATTGTATGGAATTGAAACCTTTTTGAAGAATAATTCAACGACATCGAACACAATCCGCATAAATATTCATATAGATGGTCTTCCATTAGCAAAATCATCTTCGAAGAACTTCTGGACAATTTTAGTCACTGTTGTAGCACCGATAGTGTATAAACCGTTCGTAATTGGTGTTTTATATGGCAAGGAAAAACCAAAAAACTGTAATTCTTTTTTACAATGTTTTGTTCAAGAAATGAAAAATATTGAGAATAAAACTATAACCATGTGTAATCAAAATGTAAAAGTAATATTAAATGCAATAATATGTGATGCTCCTGCTCTAGCATTTGTTAAATTTATCCGATATTTTAATGGACACTTTGGGTGACCAAAATGTATTCAGAAAGGCATGGTCAGGAATAGGCGTATGACATTCCCGTCCATATCTTCAGAATTAAGGACTAATCAATCGTTTCGTAATAAAGAGCAAAGCAAACACCACAGAGGAAGTTCAATTTTAGAAAATTTAGATATTGACATGATATCTAATTTTCCGATAGATTATATGCATTGTGTATGCCTTGGCGTCGTACGGAAAATAATTAAATTATAGGTTAAAGGAAGTAAATTGTTACGCATTAAAGCAAAACATATTATTTCAATATCAGAAATGTTAGTACATTTAAAATCAATTATACCGGATGAGTTTGTGCGAAAACCAAGGTCTCTTGTTGATTTCAAATATTGGAAAGCAACCGAATGTCGTCAATTCATATTATACACGGGAATGGTTGTAATGACACACTTTTTATCAGATAAACGATATAAACATTTTCTTAAAATTTGTGTAGCTTTGCGAATATTATGTCAAGATACAATGTGTTATACTTCCAATGAGTATGCTAGGATATTATTGAAATCATTTGTTTCTAAATTTTCTCGTTTTTATGGTTCAGAAAATATTTCTTATAACGTGCATAATTTAATACATTTATGTGATGATGTTTTGCAATTTGGTAAACTTGACAATTATAGTGCTTTTATATTTGAAAATGAAATGCAAGTAATAAAAAATAAAATCAAACCTAATGATACTTCATTGGAACAATTATTAAACAGAGTTACAGAAGAATATAATTGTGGTCAAAATTGGAAACAAAAGACATATCCCATAATACACTTCGCAGCTAAAAGGAATAAGAAATGCGTTTCTTTTGTAGAATTAAGAAACTTTAAAATCGGCATTTCATTAAAAGACAACATTTGTATGTTAAACGATAAATCAATTGTTATTGTAAATGAGATCAATATTGAAGATGAAAATATTTTTTTAACTGTTCAACAATGTTTAAATTGCAAACCATTATTTAATTCTCCTTGTAATTCTATGGATATTGGAATTTGTATAATTGATAAAACTAATATTTCAGAGAATAAAATTGTTCCACTAAATTCGGTTAAGACAAAAATTGTTAAACTACCTTTTTTGAGTTAAAAGGAGAAAAATTATACCCTTGTTCAGAATATAAGCATTATGTAGCAATCTGTATGTTGAATCATGAATACAAAATGTGATAAAATATTTTAGCTGTGTTTTTTTTAATTATTAGACGTCATAAAAGAAATAATATGATATACATCGATAACGCTTATTTCTTCGTCGTAAAATTATTTATAAAAAAAATTATTTGTACCCAATAAGTTATGTGATATTTAATTAATAAAGATAATGTATGTATAATAAATAGGTTTACTTCTATATCCAAAAATTTTCCATTTTTGTATGCGGAATTATGCCACAAATGTGTTTCTTTTCTTCGTTAAACATAAGATAATACTGCCACAATTATGTGACAACACTGCTGCAATTATGCTACAGTACTGCCGCAATGCTGCCAAAGTAATGTGGCATTTATAGTATAATAGTACTGCAATAATGTAGCAGTTAATAAAATGTGGTAAATGATACTACAATGTTATTATAAGTATGTCGCAATTGCTTTACAATTATATCTCAATTACCTCGCAATTATATCATATTCGTACTGCAAAGGTATCCCAATTTTGTCACATAGGTATCACACTGTGATACCAGAGCGGTATAAGCCTATCACGGAAATTGCGGAACGCATGTGCAAGGCATGCGTCATGCATGCGTGAGGCATGTCTAGCGCATGCGATACCGCTGCGGTATCATTGTGAGGCATATGGTTGACTGGGTACTGTTCCAATAAAAATAATATAAAAAACTCTTTACAAGTTTTTTTAATAATGGGAGAATGTTGTAATGCAGAAAGTGGTGTATTTTACAGCTTCAATTTTCTGCAAAATAATAATATTATTATTAATTAATATTGTGAATATGTGATATATTATGTTTATATAGCGTTTATATTAAAATGATTGTTTTTAAAGATGTAATATTTAAAAACATAATTCTGTATATTCAAGCATGATATTGTAAAACTTAAACGATAATATTAAATTTTACTTGAAACTGAACAAATTGAAAATGAAATTCAAAAACTATTAATTATTTTATTTGTATAAAAACTAATGCTATTTTTTAATTTATTTATATACTTTTTATAATAAAACATCAGGGCAATTTTAATGACATAAAATTATGTTCACTTTACATTTATTATTAAACCTATTTTTAAACATAATTATTTAAAATTATCTCACATTCATATTACAATTTCTTAGATGAAACTTATTAATTTTAACTTACTATTTTTAAATCAAATTTTTAATGGAAATTGTTTTCAGTGTAAGATTTTACTGAATTTTATAAAGCAAACATTATTACAAATGATTTTCAATCAATATTTGTAGAAAATCTGTTACATAATATTTTTAAAAATAAAGAACAATTATTATATATAATATTATATAATAAGTAAAAATTAATAAATATTTGTTATAGATTACAAATAATTTTGAATTATAACAATTTTAGCATTACCAAAGTTAGCAATTTTTATATATTGTAATATATTCATTTTAGTACTGCATTATTTTGTAATATACATTTGTATAAATATTTAGATAAATAAAAAACTGTTTAAAGAATAATAATATCTATATGAATAAATATAAGTATGTGTTAAAAGTAGTTTTAAACATTAATTTGGAATAGGTAATAAACAAAATTCATTTATTGTTTAATATTCTTGTTTAAACAGTTGTAGACATTATTAAAAAATATGAAATTATTAATATGAATGATTTCATATTTTTCATTTCTTATTAACAGAAACTAGGTACCGTGAAGAAAACGCAAAACGTGAGAAAATATCTGAAAATTGTCTTATCTATGAAAATAAATGAGCAGCGCGGAACAAAGGACAAAAAACTAAGCTACGAAAAGAAGTATAATAAAACTTCAGGGCAATTTTAATGACATAAAATTATGTTCATTTTACATTTATTATTAAACCTATTTTTAAACATAATTATTTAAAATTATCTCACATTCATATTATTATTTATTAGATGAAACTTATTTCTGCATTAATTGTTTATTTTTAAGTTATTTTATGAATTTACCAACTTGCTTCATAATTTACTTTAATTTACGCACACGAATTAAGAATTTGTTTAAATTAATGTGTACCTCTTTCATTCTTTAATTATTTTGGAGTTAATTTTTAATAATGATAATAAATTTTAACAAAAAAGTCTAAATAAATTTAGTGAAGAAAATGAATAATCTTAAATTTACTTAAATATGTAACAACAAAAATACTACAAGATACTGCTAAATTTGAATAATTTAACAGCAGTTATATGTTATGTAATATTTTTAAAAATTAAATAATGTTTTTTTATTAATATTAATTTTTATATTAATTATATTTTTTAATATTTTATAGGAATTATATTTTTTAATATTACATCTTTAAAAACAATAATTTTAATATAAACGTTCTGTAAACATATTATATCACATATTTGAAATATTAATTAATAATAATATTAATATTTTGCAGAAAATTTAAGCTGTAAAATGTAACAGCATTTTCGAAGTAAGGGAAAAATGCGGCTACAAAAAATACAT
>JABFPY010000069.1:0-14051 GCA_022817165.1 Phoenoteleia sp. ZL-2020 | reverse complement strand
TGGAATATGCCTCGGTAGTATGGTCGCCGTACACTGCTCTTGATATAGCGAAAATTGAAGCTGTTCAACACAAATTTCTTCGTTGCTTAATGTTTCGGTTTGATCTGCCTATGAGTTTTGCTGAACACAACTATACATTTCCTTTGAATATCTCTAACCTGAGAACTTTACAAGATAGACGTTCAATATCTGACCTTAAATTTCTATATTTTATCATAAATGGTCAAACTGAATGCTCAGATTTGTTGAGAAAAGTATCTTTATATGTACCTCTGCGTCGTGTGAGACATACTGTAATCTTTAAAACAAATTTTTTCCGCACTAATCTTGTTCATCATAACTCTATTCAGAGAATTCTACGCACGGGAAATAGATACTATTCCGTCTGCGACTTTTTTGATAGTCATACATCAGCTTTTTTACGAAATGTAAATTATATTTCTTTTACTTAATATTCTACATTTATATGTATTCATCTATATCATAATTTGTAACTGCTAATCACTACTTGTAATAAATAAGGGTACATACCCGTTAATGTAATGTAATGTATAAATTTAAGAAGACACTAACTCCGTGACTTTAGACTTGAAGAATTCTCTTAATATAATAATATGTGTTGCAGACGAAAACTTTCCCGTAGTTTTTGAAGTTTAAATTTAATAGCTCATTGAAAAATGTAACAATTTGTAATTAAATGTAATAATTTGTAACAAAAAAGTATTTTAATAGTAAACAATATGCTTCAGAAGTGAGAAATTCGATTGATTTATTTACAGTGGTTAATCATTTATTTTTTACTTGCTATATAAAAATACTAATATAGTGATAATTCTTTTTGTTACAGAAAGACGTAGAACTCGCAGAAGCGGAGTGAAAGTTCGGACAGAAAAAAATTTAAAATTTTTATACAAAAAATGTATGAATAAGAAACACTGTAGGGGAAATAAAAAAAAAAAATTTATTTTGGTTTTTCAATTTAGTTATCTAGTAACCACCGTTTTTTACATAACAGCCTTGGTTAAAGTTTCATTATGATTCACGAAAGAAAAACTTTTTATGAATATCTACGGTATTAGCAACAGAATAATCACAGAAGTTTGTGAAATTTCATAAATAGAATGTTAGGAACCTATATGATGTTTCACAAATCAAACTATAAGTTTTTGTTTTTTTTTATATAGACTTCTAACATTGTATTTATGAAATTTCACAGACTTCTGTGACTATTTTGTTGCCAATATCATAGGTATTCATAAAAAGTTTCTTCTTTTATGAATCACTATGAAACTTTAACTAGGGACATGATACATTTTATATAGAAATAAAATAATTAATTATATCTTTTGACAATTTTTCTTAGCCGAGTTTGTATGAATATACATTCCCATATCAGAAGAATTAATTAATTTGACATATTAACGTAGCAATAACTTTAAATCAACGTTTATTAATTTCTGTTAGGATTCTCGTGGATACTGTTAAATCGAATTAAATGTGGCGCCATCTGATGTAAAGGCAACGTATTTTATATGCGTTCAAATTTATATTAAAATATTAATAGTAAAAAGCAAAAAATGTTTATTATATTTATATCGTATAACTTCAAAACATTCTACCCTTAATTCCTTCATTTTTTATATATTAAATTAATAAAAATTAACAACTACAAATTTTTGTTATGTTTCCACAACAATTGTCCGAATTTTCGAATACGACAATTATTCGATTGAAAATTATTATTGTCTATATTGTAAATGCGCGTTAAAAGTTAGATGGAAACTAACTTTTAATAAATATAACCTCATTCTAGAGATAGCGTTCTGGTCCATTCTAAAGAGCAGGTTCGAGCATTGTCATCTTTCCCCAGTGAGACTGGATTACAGTTAAAAAAGGCGATTGCTTTAAGTTTACTCTTTCGCGATTGCGTCTGAGTACTACAGTACAAGTGAGTTTGGTTGACATCATCTTTATGAGACAAGAGCAGTGATTGTCTCATTAACACTTTTGTCGGATGAGAACAATAATTTAATAAAGCCAATTGTTCTGAAAACTATTCTTAGTTTAAAATTGTATTATACTGTAAGTAATAAAACTATTATCTCGTTTTTCAAATACCTACTAATTTGGATGATTTGTTTATTAATATTTTGAGTTTACCTTGATAGCCAGATTTACATAAATTATATGTAAATTTGTTGTATATGTCATGTAAACGTTATATAAATTTTATATGTCAATGAGCAGAACATTTACATAAATAGTAAATTCATTTTTGAAATCTATATAAGGAAACGGATTTTTAAAATTTTTTTTAATATTTTAATTTCTCAATTAGCATACATTTTATTTGGAAGCATTTGACACAAACATGTACACCCAGCGTCTGTGAATCGTGCATGTGATCTAAGATTTATTAAAATAATATGTTTTATTTTTCTATATGATAAATATATCAATAAATTATGTAATAAATTATACAAAGCATGTTTAATAAGAATATAGATTAAGGATTAAGATATAATTATTTAAAATATATTACTTTGCCAAATTAATTATAATTTTATAATATGCTTCTGTTAATGAAAAGAAGTTTGTCACAACAGTTTTATATGCGAGTATATCTAAATATTGCATATGATCTAAGATTTATTCAAATAATGTTTTACTTTTTATTTAATTATTTAACTATTTTATATTAATATCTAATCTGCCTGCTTTTTAAAATGCTTTGTAACATTTATTATACAATTAATTAATATGTTTAACGTATTATATTACATACATATCTATTAGATTATTATGTATTCATAATATAACAGTTATTGTAATTAAATGTTACCTGTATTTTAAATTTAATTTTCATGATTATTATGATGAAACTTATGAAATGAACAGAACAGGAAATTTAAATAATGTGCATTTCAGTTTTTAAGTAAATATATTTTATTTTTCATTATTTATTTTTTAGTTACTACTAGCTGAAAGAATTTGGGTTATTTTGTAATTAATTGTATTCTTGTAATTTAAAAAGAAGTTATATTTTGTTTAATAACATTTTGTATTTTTACACAAAATAATTTCTATAAAAATATCATATAACTAACATATAAAAATAAAAATCAAATAAAAATATTATATAACTAACAATATTAGATTTTTAAATTTGTTTTAGAAATTATTTGACATTACTTTAACAACGTAGTTTTTTAAATAATCATATTATTAATAGACATTAATTTAAACTATTTCAATCAAATGAATACTTTTGTCTTAATTCATACAAATAATATTTATTAACAATTTATATTATTTCGTAATACTCAATTAAATTAATACCTATTTAATTTATTCAAAATTTTCTTAATATTTTTATTTAAGAAAACATCATTTGTGTTTGTTCCTTTTAAAAAAAATAACTTCAATACATCATAATTAGTTTTGCTCCGATTTGAGAATCTCGTCTTTGTAAATGCTACTAGCAACGCTACCAACTTTATATTTATTTACTAGCCATCTAGGGAGCCACGATTCACAGACGCTGGGTGTACGTATTATTTATTTTATTTCCTTAATTTGAGGTTACTCAAGCAATTTGCACTGAAAAGGAAATTCACAAACAATCTTTGGTGGACAATCACTACCAGTAATGTAGGTTCACGTTTAATAAATTAATCAAAACATATGAATTATTTGTTGATATAAGAAATAAGAGAATTTAATAAATTATCAGAATTGTTCAAGTGTCACTTTCTTAACTAATAGAGTTTTTTTATTTATTATTTTATTATTATATGTGATTTTATATAACAAATTACAAGTCAAGAACTTAAGTAAATTATTTTAAGATTGTGGAGGCAATGAGGCATAACTTTAAGTAAACGTTTTACATATCGGCTGGCTATCAGGGTATATCTGAATATTGGATGTTAAGAAAACATGAGAAAGTTTTATAAATTGGGTACGTTGAATAGGGTTGGTTTATTCACTCGCAAGTTTAATTATTTCGCAAATGTGTCACAAAACGATAAAAGTAAGATTTTTAACACAAAAAAAATATCTTTATACGATCAAAAATTACGTCTAAATAGATACTTGTTTAAAGTCAAACAGAAAGTCTGCTACTATGGAGTTAGGGAGTTCTTAATTATTTTTGTTATGAGATTAAATTATTCGAAAATAACTTCAGGCGATTCTTATAACTTGGGAGAATATTCTGCATTAATAAAATTAATTATTTATAACAAATTGTAAACAGGGAAATGAGACTCATTTTTTTCCCACCTCGAAAACTTCTGTCACTTATTTTTGTTCATAACTGAATATTAATATTATTTTTTTTACTACAAACAATTCTCCCAAACTTATAACATCACCTGAATCAGTTTGAGATTTTACATCAACATTTTATTGATAATTATTCGTAATACATTAGATTAGTAGAAAACGCTTTCCGTTTTACCATAATGTATACATTATTTATACATAAAATTTACATTTACATAATAATACAATATTTTTTTGTTCCAGGTTTTCTCTAGAGCGGTATTTCGTTAATATTAATATCTGTCACTGAAAGAGCAGGTTAATTGCTCCGAGATCTCTTATAGATTCTCGTTAAAGCTATCTCAAGCTTAGTTTGCTCCAAGTTTAATTACTTGTATGAGCATTATATTGATAAATTATATTGATAAATTATCATATGAGTGACAGATATACAAGATTATTATAAAAATTAATATTTTGTAAATATATATAATATTTATATTTTATAAGATTATAAATTATTAATAAAAAAAATATATCGAATTAATTATTATTGACCTACCATATTATTATATTTCATTTTGTCTTTGTCTTTATTTACTTTTATAATGTCTGACTTATTATCAGCAATTCGAGACCAAAAAATGTTAGAAGAGAATCATATAGATTTCTTTTATGGTCTTTTGCGCCAATATTCAAATTTTAATCCTCGACCAAGTTTAGATTTTTACATACCTGAAGACAACATAATACAACCTGTTCCAGTAGGATGTCAACATTTGCAACTTTTATATTCTTGTTCAAATCTCAGTGATCCAAAAACTTTCAATTACGGGCATTGGATTTGTTCTTATTATGATTCAGAGTTCCTTTATATTTATGATTCAATGGGCAAAAAAAGTCTTACTGAACATCAAATATCTTCATTAAAAAAGTTGTTTCCCTTTCACTCTTTTAATGAAAAACCCATTCTCTTCCCAGAGGTTAAGTTGCAAAGGAATGGTATAGATTGTGGCATATTTGCGATTGCTAATGCTATTACTATCTTGCATGGTTTATCACCGGAAAATGTTATATACGATTTTAGAAAGATGAGATCTCATTTAGAACAGATTTTTTTGTCTGGAAAAATTTCTAAGTTTCCATGTGTCAACATCAATCCATCATCTAGCATTGTAACAGAAGTAATAGGTACCAATGATCATAAAACCACTTTACGAAACGATTTTCCGACATTACAAGAGATTTATGTGAAAAAAAACTCACATAAATTAAAGAAAACCTACTTGTCATTGAAGAATAAAAAAAATGATATTAAAAATGTACCATTTGTAATGAAAAAAGAAGAAATAAAGAAAAACGTTATTATTTCTTTCCATGAAAAAATTTCTTCCACGAAAATTATAATTTCAAACGCGAACTATAATTCATCGAAGAATATTTCAAAAATGGAAACTAACTCTATGCAAAAAGTTGAGCAATTAATTAAAGAAACAAGTACACGGTCGCTAAAAAAGACGACTACGATGCAAACAAGGCCTCTGCTAAATCCAACTATAACCCCTAAACGTCATGAAAATTTAAAGTTTAATGTTTGTAATAATGAGACTGTCGAAAAAACAAAAAATGTAACAGAAAAATTTACTTTAATACCCAACAATTCAAGCGAAAAAGCTATTAGATCTACTGATATTTCTAGACAACAAAATATTAATAAACGAAAATTCCATCATGATAACAACTTTGCTTGTCAAAAATCAGATAACGTTTTTGAATCAAAAGATGCTCAAACTCGCAATGTAGTAAAAAATGTAGACTATGTCTCGAATACGAAGAAGAATAAAGCAGCTCTTCGAGCAAAAAAATATTACGAAAAAAATAGGCATATTGCTTTGGAACGTGCTAAATCATCATACAAAGTAATGAAAGAAAAAGCTAGTACATCTATTACAGATGTGAATAATAATCAAGAACACAAAATAGAAAAGAAAATAAATAAACATATGCCAAATGAGGAATATGATAGCATTAATCCTTCAGAAATTTCTAATAGCACTTCATTGCCTATAACAATCAGTAATTCTTTTGATAATGAAATGCCTGCTATTCCTAAAACAGTAGAGGGCATATTACCTATAACAATTAATAGTTCTTCTGACGATGAAGTACCTGCTATACCTAAAATTATACCTAAAATAGTACAGGGCATAAAAGTACTTGCTCAAGATGATTTAAATACCATAATAAGTGGAAGAAAATTAAATTCTCTACACATAAGTAAGTTCAATCAGATTTTAAGTAGTTGTTCAGAGTACAAACCACGAGAGAGTTTATATTTAGAACGACCGTGGAAAATTAAACCACTAGAGAAACATGAAAAACATATACAATTATTGTATAGTTCTTCTGGAGCTGAAACTGAACATTGGATATGCAGTTATTACGATGGACATGATATTTTCATATATGATTCTATGAACTTTCAATATTTACATTCTGATCATAAAATATATTTACAACATTTAATGCCATTTTTCTCTTTTCATTCTAAACCTGTAAAATTTCCTCGGGTTCAAAACCAATTAAATGGTACAGATTGCGGCGTATATGCTATTGCATTCGCCGTTTCATTATACTTCAATATATTACCAGAAAATATTAAATATAATGATTCGTTAATGCGATCTCATCTACACAAAATATTTTTATCTCATATTTTAGATCACTTTCCTTATCTGAGGAATGTTTATGATGATACTAATCATTTGCAATTAGAAAATAACAATATCTATAACGATTTGAAATCTAATTCAGTGAAGCGTAAAATTGAAGAAAATGATAAAAATACCCCGATCAAAGTTAACAATGAAAACTCAAATAATTTCTCTGTATTAATTCCATTCAAACGATTTAAAAGCGATATTACCGAAGATATTAAAAATAAAAACAAGATTGTAATAGTACGACAAAAGGATAACTCAGACAATTTAAGAAAACAGAAACAACATTATCGTTCGAAGAAACATTATAACATTCATAAAAACGATGTCTTAAGTCGACTAAAAGAAAAATATCAGGCTGCAAAGAATAGTATTATAGAAAATAATAAAGACGATGTCTTGTATCGAAATAAAAAAGAGTGTGACATCCCAAAAAATATTGCTGCAGACAATATTATTAAATTAACTAAATCAAAAGAGATGTATATTCAAAATATATCAAATGCTCTTAATAATAAGTCTGTAGAAGAAAATAGAATCGAAGCTGAGCTCCTAACAAAATGGTGTCTTAGCTCAAGACAGAAGTATGTTAATGAATTAAAAAATATACTTCGACTAACAAAAACAAAATGCGAAGTTTCATTATTACGGTTCCAACAAGTTTCAAACGATTTTCTCAATGATGACGGTATCATGGCCTTATGTGGTCAAAGTATGCATTCATCATCTTCAGAAGCGTTTTATTATGAAGCAACATATCAGATGTTATCACAATGTAATGTAGATCCCATTATTATGAATACTGAAGGTAAAAGTATCAATGTACTTCCTTTAATTGGAAGTGAATCTAAAACGAAACGAAAATGGCGGTGTTCATCTGTCTGTAAAATAGATAATAATGTATTAAAGGATTTGATGAGGAAATACAAAGATGTAGTTACATCCACATTACGTACCGCTTATAAATATTTTGAACATTTTTCACTGTGCAGTCATAATTCTAATCCTTCAAAACGTGGACACACATTTCACTGTTACATTAATTTCGAGTCATGTACTTCAAAAATGTTGTGTTTTGAAATTTTGGCACCTCACTTTCCTGAGATTAGATATATAAAACGACTTGTCTATAAATTTATGAAAGTGAAGAAAGAAATACAGTCTATCGATTCCGCTTTAGATAATGTGAATATTGATACCATTAAACGCATAGCCATAACTGCTAAAGAAAAATTAAGTACTACTGAAGACATGAGTATTGCTAGTAATGCATTACTAAATGAAGACGATATCATTGCTACTTATCATCGTGCATTCAAAGCATTAAAAAAAAGAACGCTGGATACTCCGTCTATTCCTTGTATTTCATGTGAAAAATTATGTTTCAAAAGAGATGTAACGACTTTCAAAATCATAAGTAATGATAAATTTGATACTCAACAACTTTGGAGCAAATTAATGGATTATTATAAGTCTTCAATTGGGAAGACTTTGTTCATTTGCACATTTTGCTATAAGAAATTTGGAAAAAATGAAATGCCTTCAACATGCATACTTAACAAAATGGTTGTCAATCCAATTCCACCTGAAATACAACAGTTAAATGAATATGAAAAAATTCTTATTCAACGGGCAAAAGCGTTTCAAACAGTACAACGAATGAGCACCGTTACGAAGAAACAATTACGACATAAACATATGATTCCAAAAGTTAAAGGAAGGACTTTTCATCTGCCATTACCATTAGAAGAAACTATAAAAAAGGTATGTCCATCAAAAGCACCTATTAACTTAAATCATGAAGTTTACATTATAGTACGGGGAATTCCAACTAAATCCAAAATAGTTTGGGAAAGTTTGGTAGACGTAAAAAAAGTTTATGATGCTTTACAATGGTTAAAACAGAATAATAGTTTATATTATGATATACAGTTACCTAGTCATCATACAGATTTATTAAATGTCGAATTAACTGAAACTGAGTATGAAGTGGAATCAACACAAAATGTACAAAATGATGTATTTGTTAATAATCTTGATTGCATTAGAAATTGTAACGAAAAACTAATTCATGAAGTTAACATTAATAATAAAAAGAAAGATCTCAATGAAAAACACGATGCACTTTTAACATTAATGTCAGAATCTGATTCGTATTACGAACAGTTCACTATTTATCCTATGCATGAAAAGAAAAAAAATGCTCCGTCAACAGGATTATATCAAATGGTGAAGGTTTATGATATTCCTTTGGATAATCGTACAAAACATTTAGATAAAAAATGTTTCCCTGACTTATATCCTTATGGAGAAAACGGTCAAAATGAAGAAAGGGAAACTCATATAACCGACTTTAATTATATAAAATGTAGATTAATGTCTAAACATTCTCAGTTTAGAACGAATATACAATATTTATTTTATTTGCTGAACGATCACAATAGACGTCAGTTAAATGCGGGAATATTTTCTAAATTGAATATAACTAATCCACATGAAAAATATACTGCTGAAACATATTTAGCAAAATTATCAAATCTAGAACTTGAATCAAACCTAAGTACAATATTTGCGAAATTGAGGAATACTCAACAATATTGGAAAAAGCCAAAAAATGAACTAATGTGTATGAACCGTTATTATGGATCACCAACGTGGTTTCTTACTCTTAGTCCAAGTGAATTTGAATGGGACGATTTATTGGAATATTTACATACCGTTAATGGACCATCTGCTAAAAAAATGTCGCTGAATGAACTAATTGCTTATGATCCTATATCGACTTCCAGATTTATTGACAACGTTTTTCGGGGAATGTTGGATTTTCTTTGTTCTCCAGATAATCCAATTGGCGAAGTTAAGCATTACTTTTATCGTAGAGAATATCAAACCAGAGGCGCACAACATTTTCATTTACTCATATGGATTAAAAATGCTCCTGTAATAGGAAAATCTACTAATGAAGAAATAATGACATTCATACAAAAATATATAACTTGTAAAATACCACAATCAAATATTTCACCGAAATTGTTTTATAATGTTGATAAATTCCAACGACACCATCATAATGACTACTGTTTACGTAGTAAAAAGACTAAAAAAGGTTTTCGACGAGTTTGTAAATTTGGATTTCCAAGACCCGTTACGAATAACATAGTAATGAGAGATGTTGCAGTTTCTATTGCAAATAGAAAATTGTTGAAAACAAAATCTCGCTTATATGACTTGCCCAGAACCACAGAAGAAACCTTTATTAATGATTATAATCCTACGATTTTAACGGCCTGGAAGGGTAATATGGATATTCAGTTTATTGGAGAACAATCTAACTTCCTTGTAAATTATGTAAATAAATACGTTTCAAAATCTGAAAAAAGCAATGATGTAGATACTTTTGATATTATTAATTCAACAAAATCGCTAAGCAGTAAATTATGGAACTTTGGTATGAGAATGTTAAATCATCGAGAATGTGGTGCACTTGAAGCTGCAGATACTCTTCTAGGAATACAGTTATATGGTACTGATTCTAAGACTACAATTCGATGGGTAGATGTTAATATGATTAGAAACAGAAAGTTAAAACCTCGCTCAGAAATTGAAGCTTTGGATAAAGATTCTGAAGACATATTTTATCCTTCTTTTATAGATACCTACTGTCCTAACAGACCAGAGTGTCTAGATTCAATAAATTTATATGATTTTGCTACCTGGTATGATGTTACACGATACAAACCTTGCAATGATAAAGTAGAATGTTACATTATAGGAGATAATTTGTACTTAAAAAAAAGAAGGCATGGTTATCTAATAAATCATTATCAATATAATGTTATTATAGAACCAGAGCGCTATTACTATGCTTTGTTATTATTATTTAAACCATGGAAAGATGTTGGCCAATTGAAAAATGGATTTGAAAGTTATAAGGATGCATTTCTTTCTATACAATCCGAAATAACATCTGCATTAGAATATCATGAAGTACTACAACAAATTTATGAAAATTTGGAGAATATGAGAAAGGATGTTGAAAAAAATATGGAACAAAAAGAGAGAAATAACGATGGTGACAATAATTTAAGTCATCCTGATGAGTGTGTTCCTATGGAGATAGATAATGCCATGAAAGATTTTGCTGATGCAGTTGTTAAATATGATATAGATAATGTTGAAGATATGATTCCTAAATTAAATGCAGATCAGAAACGAGTATTTGATAAAGTTACGAATGCATTATACTCTGAGAACGAAATATTACGTATATTTGTTAGTGGAGAAGGAGGGACTGGAAAAAGTTTTCTTATAAAAACAATTAGGAATTGGACAAAACAAATTTTAAATAAAGATACTGTTGTTGCTGCACCAACTGGAATAGCAGCATTTAACATAGATGGTTTAACAATACATAGACTTTTCCAACTACCGGTTGAGCATGGACACACTGCAAAATATTCAAATCTTTCAGATGCTGCTTTAAAAGTAATAAGAGAACAACTACAAAATGTCACATTAATAATTATAGATGAAGCATCTATGATATCAAATGTTACTTTGATGTACATACATAAAAGATTAGTAGAAATATTTAATACTGAAGATGAAAATGATGGCTGGTTTGGAAAGAAACATATTATTTTATTTGGTGATTTATTACAACTTCCACCAGTACATGAGGAACAAGTTTTCTTACCACTTACAAAATCAAAAATGGAAAAATATGTGGGTTCAATTGGTAATTACCATCTCTGGTTATTGTTTGCGTATGATGAGCTTATTATTAATATGAGACAGAAAAGGGATCACGTATATCGTGACATATTATCAAAAATTCGTATAGGAATTATAACTGAAGAAGATATTAAAACATTATCTTCACGAAAAATTACACTACAAGCTTCTAATTATGAAGATAGATTAGAAATTCTTTGCAATTATATTAACACTTTACCTAGTGACACTGTATGTTTACTTCCTACTTGTGCCCAGTGTGATACACTGAATTCTTGCATGTTATCTCGTATACCTTCAGAAGAAATAAAATTAATTGCTAATGATGTAACAGATTGCTCAAGTTACTTAAAAAATAAAGCGTATAAATTATTAGAAAAACATGAAGAAAATACTTCAAAAACAGCTGGACTTGCTAAAGTAATTTCTGTAAAAATTGGAGCAAAAATAATGATTCGCAGAAACATAGACATAGGTTTAGGTCTTGTAAATGGAACAATTGCTACAATTAAATCAGTAAGAAGGAGCCTTGAGAATAATAATTATATTCAAAAAATATTCATCGAGTTACCTAATAAAGAAGAATATATCTTGGAACGTTGCAAAGTTAAATTTAAAATTATGAACAAAGTATTTATTATCAGAGAACAATTTCCGATTAATTTAAGTTATGGTATGACGATTCATAAAAGTCAGGGATTAAGTTTAAAACAGGCTGTTATAGAAGTCGGAAATTCTATTTTCAGTTCTGGACAGATATACGTTGCTCTTTCGAGAATAACAACTTTAGAAGGTTTGCATTTAATTAATTTTGATCCGAGTTCTATTAAAGCAAGTGATTCAGCTATTACAGAATATAATAGATTACGTAAAATATATAGACCTGATTTAATAACAATTAAAAATACAAACAAAAATTATATTCAAAAATTTCAAGATGTACTTTGGGCACTTCCCAATAAATTCTTACAATGTCAAATGGATTCTAATACAGAAACTTTGGATACTTGCACATGGACAGTGCATGGATTATTTAATCATGATGGTGTATCGTGTTATGCAAATTCAGTTATTCAGTGCATGTTGCATTCTGATAATATACGAGAAATATTGTATAAACTAGAATCCAATCATGTAATAAAAAATATGCTTCACCAGTATATTGTTCAAGATAGTATTGTAGACGTTTTTAATGTCAGAAAATTTGTAGATAATAGATTTATAGGAATTTATCAACAAGACGCAGCAGAATTTCTTATCTATTTTTGTTCTAAAATTCATAATTTAGATACAGTTTTGCATCGACAGTTACGTTTCACTCGTCGATGTGGTACATGTAAATATTTCATAGTTGATAATAATGATGTTGATTATGTTTTATATCTTGCTATACCGGATTGCAGAAAAATATCTTATGATCTTCAAAGTATAATTAATTATAATACTGGAAACTGGATTGACTCTGGAGCTTCTTGTACAAATTGTAAATCTAATTCATTTCTTGAAAAAATTGAAATTACAAAAACAGGTAATATTTTAATATTGATACTAAAATTATTTGATAATACTACCAATAAAATTTCTAATCTTAACATAAAGTCGGTACCTTATAATAAAATACAAATAAATAACACAAAGTACAAAGTAATTAGTGCTATATTTCACCATGGAAGTTCTGTGCGCAATGGACATTATACTAGTATGGTACGAACACAGAAATCTGGATGGCTTCTTATAAATGATTCAGATATTCAAAAAACAAATTGGCCTAGAAATTCTAAAAATGCATATATATATATATTGCAAAAATGCAATTAGGATCATATATGTAAAAAATTAACAATAAATATCACAAAATTTAAAATATCTGAAAAAAATTATATACGAAAAACTTTAACTTATAAAAATTAAATTTCTTTAAAATCTATCTCCCCCTTTCCCAAAAAAGTGTTCTAATCTTTGGAAGTTTTTAACACTCAACTAAGACTCTTATATAGAATCAAGAATTACAATAAAAACTTTACAATATTACAACAATACAAAATTATGAAAAATACATCCCGAAAAATGGTTTCAGAATATTAACAGAAATATGAAAATGTATTTCCTTCGAAACAATCATGCTGCTATAAACGAAAAAGATGTGAAATCATATAGTGAGCCAAGTAAAATTAGTCGAATTAAATTCTATAAACCCAAAAAGTGTATTATGATTAAAAATTACCTTGGAAAGGTAAAAAAACAAACGAGCCAAGGATTGATCCTACTCAACCTTTCAAAACAGTTTAGTATTTTACAAACCCAAAAAAGTATTATTGGCAAAATATAACC
>JABFPY010000068.1:0-14078 GCA_022817165.1 Phoenoteleia sp. ZL-2020 | reverse complement strand
GTACAATAATGCGCTTCATCATACCGCGAACACAGTAATTCCCATGCGCTTGTGAAGTTACCCGGTTCCACATTAATACTCGTTAATAAGTCGCTAGGTTCACCCGAAAGACTCGACAACAAATAGTGCAACTTTTGCATAGCATTCAACGACTTTGAATCTACAATTAACGATTTAAAATAATTACGGAATGATGCCCATTCTGTATAGCTACCAGAGAACTTAGGAAGGTTAATGCGAGGCAGATGATCCACTCGGTGTGATGTTCTATGGTGATCAGCGACAGTAGCGACGTCGTCAGGCTGGTTGACAGCGGCATCAGCGGACGCCCGGGCGAGCAAACTGACCGCTAGGTCACTGCCTTGTAGGTAGGAATGCTCATGCGCATCGAACTCCCTGGCTTCGAAGTACGGATCTCCGCGCTCTGGGTCGTTGGTAAGACAGCACATCCGCATGTGGAGATCGCGGCATGTGGCCCAAGTGTCATCGAGGATAGCCAATCGGTGGTTGATAATGGCAGCAATCGGAGGATTATTCTCGAAGTCCTGGATATATTTGAGCTGTCGCATGAGTGCTTCGAAGGACGCTCGCTGTTGATTCAAAAGATCGCTGAATGACAGGATCATAGTCTCGTCCATTGATGTACTTCGTTTCGAGGCCATCTCCAGGGCCTCCTGCCCAAAGGGTGCGTGGTTAGGTTGCCTGAGCCGTGAGAGTGATCCTGCTGCTGCTCCGTGCGTAGATAAACGGGCCGAGTAGGGAGCTACGGCCGTTCAGTACGTGAGAGCGAGACGCAATGAGCGACGTCTCGGTGGGGCACGAGCCGAGCGAGAGGTGTCGGCTGTTCAAAATTTTGAGTGACTACGTGACTCAGCTCGCGCTCTCGCATTTCCATCCTGAACATATTGTTATTTTTATAACATTATTATTGTTTAATAAGGTAATAATTTTACGTATAAAACATATTAAATATAATTTTTTTAAATTTTGTTTACAATCAATGTAAAATTTTTTTTTCAATTTATTAATTTATTATAAAATGTAATTTTAATTAAACACTACTTATAAGAGTAATATCTTTGTCATCATATTTGTATATTAAAAATACCTCTTTACTTGGTACAGTATTGCTCGTCTTTGATTGATTTTCGTTATCAAAATTTAAGTCCTCACATATCATGTTCATTTCACTTTCATCTTCTTGTTTCTGAAATAACAATTATAAAGTTATTTATTATTAATATATTATACATACAAATATATTGTACTGTATGCGGTATTTTTTTAGATCAATTTTTTATCAATTTAGATATATTAATGTTAGTTTTTTAAATAAGTTTTATTTCATACTTTGTTTTTTTTTCGTATGTAGTTGTTTCTATATTGTGAGGCATTACTGCTGTACAGTCTTTAATATGAATGTCTAAATGCTGCTGCAATTGTTCATCTTCTTCAGACGTAAAAGAAAATCCGTTTCTTGAAGAATTCTAAAATTTGTATTGTATGATTTTAAATTATATTGTTTATATAAAATATTGTTAATTGTTATTGTGATAATCATATAATGCAGATTCATACTTTATCTTTATCATAATTGTCATTGTCAGCTTTAGAATGTGTAGGTGATGTTTCTTCATCATTATTATTAAAACTGGTACTTGAATGCTTTTTTAACTGGTCGCTCAATTCCGAGTGTTCAGATTCAATTTTGTTTAAAATGTTTCTTTTTTTCTGAAATTTGTATTATCCATACATACACGGAAAAAAATTGGAGAGAGCAGTTACTTTGCACGCGGTTGAGCCGCTACGTTTAGGTTAAGGGAGCACTGTTCACTCGCTGAGGGGGGACCCAATCCCTCTTTTTAAGTGGAACTGTTCTCTCGCGGCGCGAGTACGCAAAGGATCTTGAAGAAAGTTTAACATTGTGACAAAATTAACAATACAATAAAATTTACATTTTTAAATCAAATTTTATAAACAAATAAATTACTATACTCAATAATATTTTATAAATATATTTTTGTAGTTAATAATAAAGTTTATGATAACATACTTAGAAACAATCAATAAATCGATAGTAAACCTAGTTTTTATTTCTTTTTTTATTATATTAAATTTTTTATCATACTTATTATATTTTTTAATCATACTTCATCAAAATATTTTTTTCTGTTAACCCTTAACCTTGAATCTCGGTCTGTGAGACCGTAAACAACAATTTATTTTAAATGGGAAAGAAAATCACCTGCCGGGTTAAGGGTTAATATTTAATTAAAAGTGAATTATTTAATGATGTTAGTAAATAATTTTAACACTGAATATCATTTTCTCGTGCTAAAACCATTATTATAATATAAAATTGCAAAAAGCTGACAATTTTTTAATGTATTATATATGATACATTAGGGAAATAAGGTTTCATTAAGGGTTTCATTTCAAGGGAAATAAGTGACATTATTTAAAAGTATATTCAAACATTATTCACTTAATGTTTGAATATGAGAAATCACACAGGGTAAAATAAATATAATAATTTATTTCAGTTTTTAACGTAACTAATATATTTTCTTAAAATATTCATAAGCGATACCGTGTCGCAATATAACATTCATTGTGTCTCTTTACGGGCAAAACAGGCATGATATTCGGCAAATCATAAAATCGATAGCATTTATATTCGCAGCTTGTTTGGTTAACAATATAAGCATGAACATGATCATTAAAAGTAATTTCAGTATATATTTTAAAATACAAAAATATGTCGTTGTTCACGTTGATAATTTCAACAATTTCTCCGAACTCTATTTCGCTGTTGTCTATATCAGTTACCAGGAAAGTACCAATTCTCAGTTGAGTTCCATCGACTTCTACATACTTATATTTCTTCGGAATACAACCATGTAAATGTCGAAAGCAGTTTTTCGATTGAAAATAGCTATTATCAAAAGCACCCAACTTTACTGCGTCATTGAATACATCTGCTGAGTTAAACATTTGACACATCTTCAATAATTGTTTTGTAGCTATTGTGGCTAAAAGATTTTTCGAACAATTTGTCCCCTCTACATTAGCCTTCAAATCGCGATGACGACCTTCCATACGCATACTCCAATAATTCACGCAAGGTCCATTTTCATCCAAAACTGTTGGATAATGCACGAGAAGGTGTAATTTAGGTTTTAATGAGCCGTACAAATTCAAATATAATTGGTGATGAAGGTGTATAAAATAACGCAAAATATTTATATCAGTTGAAATCATTCTCGGGGATGTTACAATGTCGATGATTTATCTAAGGTACTTATATAACTGCCAATGTCCGCAATCTTCTGGAATCAAGTGGCCAACAATTAAACCAAAATATCTCGACAAACATAACATCTCTGCAGCTGACATTTTGAGATTTAATTTGTGTTTAACTCTGTGCATATCAATAATAGGAGGTTTATTTGATAACTCTAATGGACCGAAGTCAAAGTTTTGGATCAATTCATTTAAATTTTGCAGCGTGAAATAATGCTTTTGAAATATAAAAGTGTATAAAAGTTCACAAAGGACATATTTACATATGCCTTCAAAAACGTCATGCATTAAGTCAACCGTTAAGTTTTGCGTCACATGAAATTTGGCTACTTTGTTAAATGTGCATTTTTCTTTAATACCAGTTAACACAGAGTTCAAATTTGCAACATCTTCTTCGTAGTTTTCAGGATTTCTTAATAAAGATTTATTTTCCAAAGTTTGTGCGGATGCCACTTCTGAAGATACTTTGCAAATTCGGCAGAACACATTCGCTTTAAATGACTCGACAAACCCCAAAATACCGTTAAGCCCAAGATTGTCTCCTAATATAAGAGCTAATTGAAAATAAATGCGTTTTTCCTGTCCATTCACATTGATATTTATTCCTGCGCTTGACAAAAAGTTTAATTCTTCGATAAGAGTCTGAAAAGTTTCTTCGTTTGAAGTGGCTTTTTTATCATTACTATGTACTAACATCGTAAAAATAATACTGCTCAATCGAGAGGACATATTAGGATGTAGACATCCAATAGTACTGTAAAGTGCTCCAAATTTATTTGTACCGGCATGGCCAGCTAGAGCATTTCCGGTTTCTAAATCGTCGTAGAAAATAAACAAAGGCAAAACAATGTTATCACAGGATTCGTCTACACAGCGTTGCCATAGTTTGCTTTGTATGATATTTGTTATAATGCAACGATCACGCCAAAGTTTTCTCATATATTCTAATGATTGATTAAACACACCTGGTATTTGTAAAAAAAATTGTAAACTTTTTTTTAATGAAACGTAGACTGCATATAGTGGTTGGCGTACTAACAAGGCATTATTACCAATTATTTTTTTAACAAAAGTATTACATATTTCGATCGTGTCGTAGTCTAATAAACCTCTTCTTTTCAAAATTGAAAATCTTTTATGTTCAGTTAAAAGGTCATCAAATATCTTACAATGTTTTTCGAAACAAATATTTATTTTTTCTTTGGCAGATTCAGATATAGTTTCTTCACTTCACGCTAATAAAATATCTGATTTGATCGATGGAACATACACACGAGAAATGAAAGAATGAACCTGATCAATAACTGTTTGAACCACTTTTCGCGACAAATGAGGATCACCGTACAAAATTAAAATGAATGACAGAATGTGATTCAACATCGCAGCAGGTTCCATCTTAAAATAAAATTGTTAATACTGATTAGTCAGATAATACTTATAGAATTTGATTTGAATCTAACGCTTATTGTTTCAAAATTTCCGTTATAAGCTTTGTCACCACTTGGTACGACTTCTTGGGAGCCAAGTTATACACTAATTTCTGGATAAAATACCAAACGTAATCGCATGTATGAGGCCACCTTTGCAAAGCAACTAGACACTTAAAGCAGCCCTCTACAGCTTGTACTGCATCGCTGTATGGGTATGTTTTTCCGTTGAGCACGACATAACACTCACAACTTAGCACTGTGCCATGCAGCAACACAAACGGGTGATGAGGTATACCCTTGGAGCTCAAGTTTTCCAGCCAATCATCTATCGCTGCATTTAAGTCGTCACACCTCTGAACAAAACAAAGTTTTAAAAATTAATTAAAAAAACATTCAAAGCTTGAAACAATTTTATAGCTAAATAAAAAATTAATATTTACTGGAATACGCAGAATAAAAGTATCGGACACAAATTGTTTTGCTAAAGTGATAGACTTTATAGTTTTTGGCACTGTTATGCACAAAGGCAATAGCAAAAGGGCCAATAAGACTGCATTCGTTCCTAAAATGAGAAAATAATTCGTCAGAAATCATAGATTATACATAATAATAATACTTTTTTAAATATTTTTGTTTTACCTGCGTCAAAAAGTTCTTTATGATCTTGAATGAAAGTTTTAACTTCTTTTACTCTGGACTTATTGCATATTTTAATCAACTTTGGAGCTATCTCAGGCCACTTTTTTTTAAACAGAATCGAAATGGAATCATTTTCATCACTGTTTTCTCCTTCATGAGCGCTTCGGAGGATTTGTAAAAAATCGTTTTCCAACTGTTATAAAAAAAGGTTCTGCTATTATTGTACATTAAATATAATTCACAAGTTTTTATTTACTACGCACCAGTACGACTCCAAGTGGCGGAACCAAACAGCGGAAGCTTTTCAAATATTCTCCAACAGACACTTTTTCCTGTCTACTCTCTTTTTCTGCGAGACTCAGCATTCGTTGACTAAACGAATACTCCCATGCTTTGATTATCTCCGCTGCTGTATATTTTTTTTGAGATTCGTCACTTAAGCATTCGAGACCTGAATTTATCGCACCAACTCTTTTCTCTGTATCCTGTATCTCCTCATTGTCTGCTTGTGATTCGGCAACGAATAGACCAGCTTGGCGAATCTGCCTTCTCATATATTTATAGTGTTCGTACAAATGCCCACGTCCTCCAACTACCTCTCTATTTTCTCCTTTAGTGCGCGGAATGTAGAAAAGATCTTTATCCTCCGTCGGAAATAATTGACAGATTTCCTCAGCTAGTTTCTCGAACGTTGAAGTGTGTATTCTATAACAGATTTTAAATATTTTTTGATTTTAAATAACTAAATTATTTTGTTAGTGGGATCATTTATTGTAGTTAGATATTCAAAAGACTAAAAATAGGCAAAGGCGCAATAAAACAAAATAAGAACCCTGAAAAAGTTTTGCTAAACGATCAGAATGGAAGATTTTGTAATTCTCGGTTTTGCTATAATTCATTAAATAAACATTTTTATAAGAGATTGAGAAATCACTTTTCCTTTATACAAACTTACTTGTAAAAATTATTACTTTCTTCAAAAACATTCAAAATGATCATATTGACGATCTCTGAATGGTTCAGCTCTTTCAATTTTTCATATTTTCCTAAGAGGATTCTTCCTCTTAAGCTACTCTTAAGAAACTTATACAAATTATTGTTGACGTACAGACATACAACAGCTATAAAGTAACATAAAATTAACACAAAAGTACAAATAAGCATACAAACAAACTAAGCAATATCCCATGAGAAATATTGTTTGAAAAGTTATTTATAACTCTATTTAGTACACAATAAAAAAATTCTAATAAAAATTACTATACCATACATTAATTTAACAATAACTTGACACATGTAATGAAAAATCATAGAAATAATAGTAAAATTTATAATAAGGTATAGTAAAAATATATACATTATGAATATTTTAGTTGTTAATAATCAATTATATAACATGTATAATTTATGCATGTCCAATATTTTTCTTTCGGGATAAAATAAATTAACATAAATAATTAAGACCTGCTGTAGCATCTTCATCAGTTGTAGATTGAGACACATTATTAATTTCAATAATATCTACTTGAGTGCTTTTTGACGACTGTGTTGACAAGATCCCTTTTTCAAAATTAAACGCTGATATAAAATCTATTACAATAGATTGATGATTTTTTAAAAGACTGACAAGCTCGATATTCGTCAACGAGTAAAATTCGTTATCATTGATACCGCTTTCTATATAACAAACAATTTAAGGGATCACTTTTATTATTTATATTTTATTTAGTTAAAAACGTTTATTATTTATTTGTTTGTTTTGTTAATGTGCAAAATGTTCATTATATTATAAAAATAATTTAAAATCCAACACACAAAAACATGAAAATATTTAAAGTTAGGTTTTTAAAAGACAATTTTATTATTATGACATAAGTTTTATTATAATGACTTACCTGCAAACACATGTAATACATCATGAAAATTGTGCTTGTCCAAAAACTTGTTCATCGTTGCACACTAGATTAGAACTTTATCATTTAACCTATCACTGAACTATTATCTATTACTATTATCTATTATTAGAACATTATATTATACATGTAAAGAAACTCACGATACTTTTGCTATTCGTATCGATATATTTCTTAAGTTTGAATCTGCCGCCCGAATACAAGAATTGAGAATATAATATATATAATATGTGAAATATAATATGTGAAATATAATATATTTTCACATATAATATAATATGTGAAAAAGAAAAAAAAGGTACACGCTACCACGCTGAATCAAATTGTTGGTTCAGAAATAAACAAGATGAAAAACAAAAATACCAAGTAAAAACTGTTAATAACTCAGAATTGGAATTGGAACTGAATGAAACTAATCCAAAAAACTGAAAGTGCCACCATTAATAACAATCAAATTGCTTATAAATGATACTTTAGAAATTTCCGGAATCTATGACTCAGGTTCGAATGTATCTTTAATTAACGAAAAATTATTAAACATAAAACAAGGAAAAACAAATGATAAACAAATAGTAAATTTGAGGACGATTAATGGTGTAAATAAAACGAATGGTATAGTAACGCTAAAGATAAAAATCTACAATATTGAAAAAATCATGGATATTTTTGTTGTAAATAATAAAAATTTTAATTATGATTTTCTAATTGGGTTAGACTGTATAAAAAACTTTGAATTAATTCAAGACAAAGATCTAAGGATCACACAACATAGTAACCCTAAAGGAATCAAAGAAACAAAGATGAATAAAAAAGAGGTTAATGAGAAAGATAATATCATTGATGAATCATTAAAAAACACAGATAAAAATAAAACTATATTCACTAAGGTGATTAAACAAAAAAAAATTCAACGCAAAAATGAATATGAGGTAAATTTTAATGAAAATTTAGATATAAATCAGTTTGATATTTCAATAAACCATTTAAATTTACTTCAACAAACGAAAATTGATAATTTAATTGATAAATATAAAACTGTATTTGCCAGAGACAAATATGATGTCGGCACTGTACAAGATTATGAAGCTCATATTGATCTAATACTAGATAAATACAGTTCAAAACGCCCATATAGATGCACAATTGAAGATAGAAAAGAAATAGAATATCAAATTTCAAAACTACTAGAGAAAAAATTGATTCAAGAATCATATAGTCCGTTTGCTGCTCCAGTAACTTTAGTATATAAAAAGGAAGATGAAAAAAAAACAAGACTATGCATAGACTTTAGGGAATTAAATAAAAATATTGTCCCGCAATCACAACCTTTTCCGTTGATTGAAGATTTGATAATAAAAACAAGAAACTGCAATTATTTTTCAACATTAGACATAAATTCAGCATTCTGGTCAATACCCTTGAGAATACAAGATAGAGGAAAAACAGCATTTGTAACACAAGAAGGGCATTTCCAATGGACTTGTCTCCCATTTGGTTTAAAAACAGCCCCAGCAATTTTTCAAAGAATATTGAGCAATATTATAAGAAAACACAAACTTTCAGATTTTGCAGTCAATTATATAGATGACATCCTTATTTTTTCCAAAACCTTTAATGAACATATATTACATTTATCAAAATTACTAGAGGCAATACGAATTGAGGGTTTTAGACTTAAATTCTCGAAATGCATTTTTGCGGAAAATTCAGTAAGATACTTAGGTCACATTATACAAAACAACTCTATCAGACCAGTGAAAGATTATTTAATTGCTGTGAAAAATTTCCCAGTTCCAAAAACAAGGAAGAATGTACGTCAATTTCTTGGAAAAATAAATTATTACCATAAATTTATTTCAAATATGTCCACAATTTTAGACCCACTGCATAATTTATTGAGGAAGAATGTAAAGTTCATCTGGTCAGAAGAGTGTCAAAAATCTTTTGAAAAAATAAAATCATTACTATGCTCACAACCTATATTGAGAATTTTTGATCCAGAATTACCAATTGAGATATACACAGATGCAAGCATCGAAGGAATAGGAGCGGTACTAAAGCAAAAAGATGAAAATGGAGATTGCAAGCCAACAGCATATTTTTCAAAAAAACTTAATGAAACACAAAAGAAAAAAAAAGCTATATACTTAGAATGCCTAGCGATAAAAGAAGCAGTAAAATATTGGCAACATTTGCTTATTGGGAGAAAATTTTTAGTATACTCAGATCATAAACCACTAGAAAATATGAATATAAGATCAAGAACAGATGAGGAATTAGGGGATCTAACATATTATTTATCTCAGTATAATTTTGAAATAAAATACAATCCAGGAAAAAATAACCTAGAAGCAGACTGTTTAAGCAGAAACCCGGTCTTAGAATCTTATGAAAATACAGAGGAAACTCTAAAAGTAATAAATCTTGTAAACTTGAAGGACATAAAAAGTGATCAAAGTAAAAAATATTGAATTACAGAAAAATATAAACAAGTTCAAATTGAAAAATGACATTTATTATAAAGAATCTAAGAGAAGAGATAAAATTTTATTATCAGAAGATTTTAGTAAGACATTGATCAAAAATATACATAACACTTATTGCCATATAGGAATAACACAAATGTTAAATAAAATAACACCATTTTATACAGCAAAGAACATAATTATGAACATAAAAAATATGTGTGATAAGTGTGAAACCTGCAAAAAAAATAAATCAAGAATAAAATCTAAATATGGTTTCATGTCACACTTGGGACCAGCTACACGCCCATTCGAAATAGTTTCTATTGATACTATTGGAGGTTTTGGAGGATCACGTTCAACAAAAAAATATTTACATCTTCTGGTAGATCATTTTACAAGATATGCTCACATTTTGACATCACAAAACCAACGTTCCAAAGACTATATAAAATTAATGGAGAACGTCATACGAGATCATGATATCAATATCGTTTTGACAGACCAATATCCTGGCATTAATACAAAAGAATTTAAAAACTTTCTTGAGAAGGAAAATATAAAATTGGTTTTCACTGCTGTTGATACACCATTTTCAAACGGCCTTAACGAAAGGCTTAATCAGACATTAGTGAACAAAATTAGATGCAAAATAAATGAAAAAGAAAGAAAACTAGCATGGACAACTATAGCGCAGAAATGTGTGGAAAAATATAATGAAACAGAACATACAGTTACGAAATTCGCACCAAAACACCTTCTGGAAGGTGAAAATGTAAATTTTTTACCGCATGAACTGAAATCAAAATACACAGACGCAGATCTAGAAAGAGATAGAAAATTGGCTTTGGAGAATACAAAGAAATCACACAATTACAATAAAAGAAAATTTGATCTACATAGGACAGAGCATGCATTCAATGTAGGAGATATGGTTTACGTAGAAAATGGGAACCGTTTAAATAGGAAAAAACTAGATGAACTGAGAATTGGGCCGTATGAAATACTGAAAAAGATATCGAATTCAATCTATGAGGTGGATACAGGACACAAAAAAGCAGAATCAAATTTCTTCCATATTACAAAGTTACTTCCAGTGTTTGAAGATGATTGCTGATAAACTACGTCCATCACCACTAACAATTCCATTGTTTTCTCTTGGAGGGGAGATGTAAAGAAACTCACGATACTTTTGGTATTCGTATCGATATATTTCTTAAGTTTGAATCTGCCGCCCGAATACAAGAATTGAGAATTGATGACGCAACGGTCATGAAATGATACGGAAACTATTTTGATAACGCAGCTGACAACTTGTGAAGAGGAGTCAAAAAGAGGCTATAAACGGCGATAGTGATAAGTGTCTGGTTACTATTAAATAAAAGCTGTTGTCAGATTATATAAAATAAAACCTGAAATAGAGGCTTTAAATGTTGTTTCTCTCGCATTTTCAGGTATGATACCTTAACGAATGTAACACATTATAAACAATAACTCTGAATGTATATACTGTAAATAAAACTCTCGCATTTTCAGAAAAACGCAATTACGCCTTTATTTTTGAATTTGATTCATACGAAATTGAACTAGATTGTAATCATATTATATATATATATATATATATTTTTCTTTTATTTTCAATTTTTTATAGTTTTTATATCCCTTATTATATGGAATTTAAAGAAAAATATTAAAAATACAAACTATAATTACCTGAATATATTTATATTTAAATATAGGTTATTAATAATAATTACTGATAATAAACTACTCTTATGGATAACATAGAACTATAACACTAATGAATTACCACGACCAATTCATTTGACATTCAGCAAAGTTAGAAAAGTTTAAAGGCAAATTTGTCACCTACTTTAGTTAAATTCAAATCTTGTAACTAAATATAATATGCATAATATTAAATAATTTTATAGTTTTAAGTATGATTATATTTTGCAATACTGAATAATTTTCTTATTAAAAATTTCTTAATAATTGTTAATAAATAACTGTAGTTATTGTAAATATATATAATAACGTTAATATTAATAAATTTTAATAGTAGAAAAGTCACGAGTGTCATAGATCTATAAGTTGTTTAAAATGTCATGTCATTTAAATAGGGGTTATCTAAAAATTCACAAATTGAGAAGGTTTATTTATAAAATATTCTAAAAAATAATTAATAAATAACTATTGGTTTTATAACTACATTTAATAACATTAATATTAATGAAATTTTATAGTAAAAAAGTCGCATCTACCATAGACCTATAAATCGTATAAGATACCACGTCATTCAAATGGGGATAAGCTAAAATTTCTTAATTTTATAACTACATTTAATAACATCATTATCAATGGAATTTAATAGTAAAAAAGTCATAGCTTCCATTGATCTATAAGTCGTCTATAATACAACATCATTTAAATAGGGGTAAACTAAAAATTCATTAATTCTGAAGGTTTATTTAATGAAATTTCTAAATAACCTTAAATAGAGAAGTATTGTTATTGTAACTAGATATAACGATGCTTATATTAATGAAATTTAATAGTAAAAAAGTCGCAGCTACCATAGTTCTGTATGTCCTTTAAGATACGTCGTTATTTGAATAGAGGTAAAGTCATATTTCACAAAATGTAAAAGTTTATTTATACAATTTTCTGAATAATAGTTAATAAATAACTATTGTTTTTGCAGCTAGATATGATAACGTTAATGTTAATGTATTTTAATAGTTCAAAAATCACGGTTGACATGACATTTTAATAGTCGTGTGTCATTGGAAAAATTAGTAAATTATTATAACTTAAATAAATTTAATCCTTAAAATTATGTCTACCATAAGTATGTAAGTCACCTATTTTTATTTGGACTTTCTCTTTCACCCACAATATTATATATGCAATGCATTTATATTGAATAAAATAATGCGATAATGTGTTTATTATATCATTTATTATTCATAAGTAAATTGTTACAACTTTGATAAATTAAACTATATTACATTTTTATGAAGAATAATAATTTCATGTCATGAATGACCACAGCTGTTTTCTGTAAAAAAAGAAAGAGCAATTATGAAGCATTATATTTAATCTAATAATGTTCAAAATTCTTCGTAAACTTTATATTTTATTTAACAGCAACATATAATCTGTTTTTATTTAAAATATTAAAAACCTGAATCATTGAAAAAAAATATATAGTTACCCAAGTACCGTTGCAGAAAGTCGAAAGCAGTCACCTCTCTTTGCTCCACTGCTTCCGCATCGTTTCATTTAATTTCTTTTATGTTTCTTAGTTGTTCCTTTCGTTCTACAATTTATAAGTTAATTATAATTATTATTACACCTCTGCACAAGAGATAAATGACCAAAAATAATATTAACTTTACTTACGTTATGTTTATTCATAATTAATCCAAGCACCCTGAGCTTCACGAACTTTTTGCAGCCGTCTAGGGAGAGAATGAACCAATGTGTTGAAAAATTCTTCTCTCCCTCGAAAATCCTCCCATGATTGATGGACGGCTGCTATCAAATCCTGTCGTGTTCGTATGTCTCCCCGTGGTCTGACAGTCCTCGTCATTTCGGCCCACACATTCTCTATCGGATTTAAATCTGGTGATTGTGCAGGCCATTCTAGTAAGAGAATTTCAGGATGATTCTCAAACCACAGAATGGTGTTCCTGGCGGTGTGAGAAGGACAATTGTCTTGCATGAAAATAATTTGTTCCCTCTCCTCTACCGGATACACCACACGGTAGCATGATTTCATCTAATATTGTGATATATTCCTCCGAGTTCATGCGGCGTATCACTTCGGTGATTTCGCCAGGGCCATCAGCTGTCATCCAGGCTCACATTGCAATAGTAACTCTTCCACTTCTTCGCTGAGGGAGAACATTATTTTCTTGATAGTGTTCACTATCTCGTCTCCATATCCGGTAAGGTCCATCTTTATCCGTTGAAAATACCTTCTCATCGGACCATATTATTTGTTCCCACTCTTCGATCGCCAAATTTTCGAATCGACGTGCATAATCAGCTCGAAGGTTTTTATTTTCATCAGAAATTGCAATTTTTTTGCAGCTTTATGGCAATGTAAACCTTTTTCCTTCAAACGTCTGCGTATAACCGAAGAGGAAACGTCACCCAAATTTATATTGCGTGCTGATACAATCGATGATTCGAATGGATTTTCCAGTACTTCCTGCATGAGTGTTATGTCTTCTAGTTCCGTTGTTACGCGGATACTGGAATTATTAATACGCTGATCTTGTAGACCACCGTCTCCGTTTTCGCGGCAACGTCGGGTCTAC
>JABFPY010000067.1:0-14127 GCA_022817165.1 Phoenoteleia sp. ZL-2020 | reverse complement strand
ATATCACAGCGGTGTCACAAGGGAGTCACATGTGAATCACAGGCTCGTCACAAGTGATTAATTATTTCCCTCTCACTGTGACAAGAATGTGATATCACAGGTGTGATATCCCAGTGATGTCACAGTGATATCACAGACGTGATATACCGGTGATGTCACAGTGATATCACAAATTTGTGAATTTTACCTCATTATATTACTAAGTAGCAACTAATGATTTAAATTTAAGTAAAAACAAACATAAGGATCAATTGCATCGATTTTTTCCATTTTTTAAACATGTTTATTCATAAATATATATTGTTATAAATAAAAAAAATATTACATATAATTTTTTTCCAATTAATACAATAATCAATCTTAATTATCAGGTTATTTCAATAATCATGTTTAGTTAATAATTACAAATAAAACGCAGTAAACTATTGAAAAATAGCGTAATAAATATGTAGTACAATAAATGTATAATGAATAACACAGTAAATGTAGACTTTTAGTCTGAGTAAATTAAAATTTTTTGTCTCTCTTTGTGGGCTAATCTGAGTAGTCGAAATGCTTAGTCGAAAAAGTTTCTTAATTCTTTGTTCTGAATGTCTATTTGTTCCAGAATAGTATTTCGAAGACCTCTTTTGTCGTTTAGTTTCTAAAATAATACAAAATAATTAATTAAACAATTTTATTAATTAATTTTTTTATGAAAATTAAAGATAATCTTTATCCGAGCAAATATATTGAAATATGTAACTAATTACCATTTGTACAGGAATCTGGCTTGTTTTCGAAGTCTCTTTTCTCTTTCTCCTATCTGAATAGAGCAAGAGTTCCAAAAAATAATTTCAATTCCCTTACTCTTGCTATCGCTTTTTCAATTATAGTCTTTTTTAGTTCACGTTTGAATTTTTACCAGTTTCGGCGTCATTTTATTTGAAAGCATGATAGGATATATTTTTGGCCAATGTACATTCTGTAAGTATAAATGAAATATGTATTTGCAAATTCGATTTAAATTTAAATCAATCATTTTCAATTATTAATTCGTCTTATTCTATTTCGTGAAATCATATTTATCGGGATAAAATCATATTTATTGGATTTTTAGTTCTTAGTGTACCAACAATTAAACAATTATTATATTTCATATTTCCTATGTCATTACTATATAGAGTTAGCGATTTATGAGCCCCGTCGTGTTACTAATTTATTTGTAGTACCTGAAAATACATTTTAATACATATAAGTATTGGTAAAATATCAATTTTAGTATTTGAATTAATATTAAATCGGTGATTCTGTGCAATACTAACCTATTTGTTGATTATCTGTTTGTTTTTTTATTGTTTATGACTTTTTGAGTTATTGATGTAAAAATGGAATAAGTAAATAGTTGCTATATTTTGCACAAGGATTCTTCAATATTTTCTCACCAGTGTATGGTAATTTCACCATTTTTCTTTTAATGTCCGATAAGGGACATGTGAATTCGGTCGAGAGGTTTGTAATGTCTGCTATACATATTCCAATGAGCGTTGAATTGCATGGCTTAAGGAAAAAAGGTTGAATGTTTATAATTCGTTGACACGTAAAGAATATCTGATCGCAAACTTGTGTTATTTTTGTTACTTTAACAAGAGATTTGTCACTGAGCATGCAAATGTCGTCTTTAAAGTTTAAACTTATTTTCATGTTATTTGTTTCCACAGACGAAAGCTGTCCTTTCGCCTGTATGTCAGATTTTTTCTCATTTGTTAGTTTTCTGATTTTGAAGTTATCCATAATTTTTTGTGGCATGAATTTGTATTCTTCTACACATCGATTTAGTAACTGCTGCAAACTTGTATCGTTAGGATTAATTTTTCCTACAATTTTTTGCAATTCATTCTCAAATGGAAAAGATGAGAAGAGATCCAGCACACCAAATTTTCTTACATCTGCTGCCAAATGAATAATATTGTGTACATTGTATGTTACATAGTTGTCGCAAAATTTTGAATAATTCGATGCATAATACTTCAACAATTGGTCTGCAAATTCATTCAAATCGTAACAAAGATCAGGATCACATAAGATTCGTACGGCCACACTTAAAGATAGATAATGCAGGTATGCATCTGCCGGTATAAATATCTTCAGTAATAAGATTCCTGTATACAGCAAGAATTGACGACTTTCGGTCGCCTTCCAGAATTTTACATCAAAAATGCTACGAGGCTTCCTTGCGAATTCGTTCGGAATACATGATCTTAAATAAACTAACATATTACTTAATGATATCAAATCTTCAGCCTTCAAATCATATTTTGTTTCATTGTTAGCAATTAATTTTACAAATCTCCTTCCCACGCCAAGACAAATAGCGTGCATATAATCTATAGGGAACTGTGCAACCAGATCTACTGGAAGTTGTTCCATTGCAGATATGCCTTTGTGATGCTCAACTTGGGTTCTTTCTCTGAATGACGCGTCTGTCCTCAGATTTGAGGATACAACTGGAAAAGTCATTCGTCTGTCTATAGGAATGCCTTTTTGATCGCATTTAGTGCACCCATAATATCCATTATGTCCTTTAACGGATTTAACGAATGCCAATGCTGGTGCATCACAAATCATTGCATTTAATTGTATTGTATATTGTTTGTTGTCCACTTCCAATTTATTTGCTGTTAAATGCTGTAACTGACTTATAAAATAAAATAGAAAGGAGTTCGTATTATCTGGTTTCTTTTCTCCATAATGAGCACCTATAACGAAAGGGTTGCTCTGTACTGGACTAACAACTGCTCCCATTATCGTCCACAAATGAAATTTCGAACTTTTAGTTAAGGGCACTCCATCAACATGCATGTTTATCATGACCACGCTTGATGGAAGATTTGTGCTTTTTATAACAGCTTCAATACCATATTTTATTCCTATATGAATGTATTTCCCCGTAGGAAGATGAATCAAGCGGGAAGAAGTTCCTCTAGGTGTACCCATCAGTTTCCTGGAATCTTTTGGTAGCTCTTCATGTCCATTTAGTCTAAGTAAATTAAGCAAAAAATTAAATGCCGCAATTGTTATGTTGAACATAATTTTCCAACGTGGTAAACTTGTTAGCAGACCGTCATTAATTTTCTCTGTTTCCTCAGTTTCTCTTACTGGTACAGACAATGAAATATCTACATTTACATCTGATAGCTCGTCGTCGCTTAAATTATTATCGCTTAATAAATCATTTAAATCATCAAGGTCTGAAGAACCACAACTTGATTCACTGTCCCAGAGATCATTCTCCTAGAAAATATAAAAATATTTATATTAAAAGGCAAAATATTTTCTACAGTGTCAATACACTTGACTTCTTCTCTTTCTACACAGAAAAATATCTCTTACTTGTACTAAGTACAACTACATATTTAGATAAAGACGGCACAACTACGAAAATAAGGAGATTCAACTTTGAAAGTTAGTAGATTTGAGTAACTGTGAGAGTTGAATTATAACTCTAAGCTAACCATATAAACGAAACAATGATTTCAAAACAAAGATCCTGTGTTACGAGTTCCTAATAATTGACGTTGGTAGGCGCCCTATGGTCAAAAAGACCGAAACCAACTTCAAGAATTCATTTAAAAACAATATACCGTCCATGTTAAATAAATGTCACGGATTCTAATTCAGAAACATTCAACTTTAAGGGGATTCCTCAAGCCCGTATTGTTTACAAAAACTATTTCAGGTGCAGAGCCCATACTACATCTTTTTTAATAAAATAAAGTATACCAGGCGAGTGTTGTATTATCAAAGAATCGCCTGGTATACTTTATTTTGTTAAAAAAGATGTAGTTTGGGCTGTGCACCTGAAATAGTTTTTGTAAACAATACGGGCTTGAGAAATCCCCTTAATTTACGTGTACCGACAATATATACATTCTATAAGAAAAATAAAAACAACCTGCGTGAAAGGTTTCTGGCAGTTCCAGGATAGAAAATTTACCAGGAATTGCTAGAAAATTTGAAACAGTAACTTCCAGTGTACTCCTGGTTGTTAGATTAAAACTTGTCAAATCAACCATGATATGCTGGAAATTTTCTTGATACTGTTCAGGAGAATTCCGGTATCTTTCCAATTAAAATATTTGTCCTAATATTGCCCAGGAATTGCCTCAAAACTTCCAGGTTTATTAAGAAATGTCTGGTAGTGGTCATATATGCGCAGTAGGTTTCAGGCCACTCTACGCCTGCGCAGTAGGTTTCAGGAAACTCTACGCATGCGCAGTAGGTTTTAGGACACTCTAGTATTGTGCGAATACCCTGTCGTGTACGTACGGGGCATGTTTTAAGTTCCTGCCCTGTGGGTAATTTTTTACCTACTGCGCATGTGTAACGTGTCCTGAAACCTACTGCGCATGCGTAGAGTGTCCTGAAAGCTATTGCGCAGGCGTAGAGTGGCAGGAAACCTACTGCGCATATATGGCCACTACCAGACATTTCTTTATAAACATGGAGTTTCCAGGCAATTCCTGGGCAATATTAGGACAAATATTTTAACTGTAAACTTACCGGAATTCTCCTGGACAGTATCAAGAAAATTTCCAGCATATCCTGGTTGATTTGACAAGTTTTAATCTATCATCAGGAGTACACTGGAAGTTTTTGTTTCAATTTTCCTAGCAATTCCTGGTAAATTTTCTATCCTGGAACTGCCAGGAACCTTTCACGCGGGAAACATTGAAAAACTGATGCGGGCGGGGAAATGACCGTTGGCGCGCGTACTCTCGGGTTAAATGGGTTCGAAATTGTCCTAAATCTATTAGGAATATTCCTAATAGAATAAACTAAAATATTATTTGAATTCGGACATTTCCTAACATAGTTAGGAAAATTGATATTAGGAAATGTCGGTTTCACTATTACTAATAATTCCTAATAAAATTGTTTTCATTAGGAATTATTAAGAACTCATAACACGAGATTTCAGAGGATCACTACTTCGCTCGTGCTAACCAAACCGATAGAAAAGAGTATACTAACTTTTCAGTTGAAACAACTAATAATTTAAATTTTACAAATTTGCTAACTAGAAAATCATGAAAATCCAATGACGATCCGACTTCTACCTCATGTTCTTCAATTGTTTTTTTATATGCGTCACTGTCCCGAAGATTATTTTCCTACAAAATATTAAACTATTTTAACAAAAGACAAACAGTTTTCTTACGCTGCAAATATTATACTTCCAATTGATTTTAATAAACTTCACGAATAGTTATTCAAGGGTGGATGGCATCTATGCATTTTTGTGTCGTGCAACATTTCGTATGTACAATTTTCGTTTGTGCAACACTGCATATATTTCAAGGTTTGATTGTTCAAGTTGCACTATCGATTTGTAATTGAACAGTGTGTCAATTGTCGAAGTAACACAATTGAACGTTGAAATATACACTGAGAATAGAAGAAAGGACTGAGTACTGTATCATACTGGAATACACGACATGTCGTGTAATTTCACTAAACTAGAAATACAGTGTATATAATAAAGGACTGAGTCGTGTATCATAAAGGACTGAGTGGTGTAGACAAAAGTAATGGTTCCTTTATAATAAAGTACTGAGTCTTTTATTGCTGGTCGTATGGTAAAAAGGACTGATTCCTTTGCAATAAAAGACTCAGTCCTTTATATAAAGTACTCAGTCCTTTATCAGATACATGGTTCTTATACCATAACGACTTAGTCCTTTATGATACAGTACTCAGTCCTTTCTTCTTTTCTCCGTGTAGCGTTGCACAATCGATCGTTGCACAAACGAAAAATGCACGTACGAAAGTTGCACGACAAAAAAATGCACAACTGCGACCCACCCTTCTAAAGAGCTAAATTTGATTTGATATAAAAATTTTGATACAAAGAAATTGCAATTTATTAACTTCAAGATCATAAAAATCCAATGACGATTCATGTTTTCTACGCTTTTCTCTTTCTTCTCCGTTATCACTGGACATAGAAGTGGAATCCGGAAATAAACTTGATTGAAATTCCGCAAGTAGACGATTTGCTTCCAAATTAACATAATACTGTTGTCTTTTACGGCTTAATTCTTCAAAATCTTTCGGCATTTTTCAATAAATGAAACCCTGAAAAACAGTTAAATTTGTAATTACTGTAATCTTAACAAATTGAAATATAAAAAGAAATAAAATTTTGTTACAAAAGCATTAAAATTATTTTCAAAGTCGCCCGTTCAAAAAATCCAATATAATTATTACAAATCAGATGTAGCAATAGTATATTATTACAAAAAATAAGAAGTATTAGTCTTCATTAGATTAAAATTTATACAGTGAAAGAACCCGTCGAGAAACAAAATACCCTGATAACGAGATTTATGTAAAAAGTATGTAAATTTTATGTAAATAAAGATTTATGTAAATTTGATGTAAATCTAATTCAGCTTGGGCTGCATAATTTATGTAAATCGTTTAAATAAACATGTTTACATAAAATTTACATAATTTCAATATATATTTTATGTACATTTAAGACATTTATGTAAACGATTTATGTAAATTATGTAGCCCAATGCGGAAGTACATTGATGTAAATTGTATGTAAATCGTTTGCATATGGAATGGCTATCAGAGTAGTTTCCAGAAGTTTTTGAAAACGTTTCTTTAAGCTACTGTCAATAAATAAACATGCTCTCATAATAAATTTTAAAGCAATTTTTGTATATAACTGAAATCTATTGATTAAGTGAGTATATTTTATTTATTATAAAATGCTAAATTAAATGGTTTTTAAACAAATATTATAAAGTTAAACCTGTAATAAGTCCTGTATCGCTATGTTTGACATCCCAAGTAATGTTTATGAGTGAACGAGCATAGAGATGCTGCATTCATTACACGTTTCACTACAATACTACGTTTCACTACAATACTGATTAGAGCCGGTTTCAAAAATAAAATTTAATGTAAAGTCTTGTCAGCCATACAGGATTGTCCTGATGCGAAATATTTGTAAATAAATAAATAAATAAATAAATAAAGTCGTTTTTCTGTTTTGTTTTGTGAAATTTTGAATTGATGTTCATTATAATATCATATTTTGAAGTTTGCTACTTACAGTGCGAAATTAAAAAATAACCTCAAAATTATGTTGTCATGACAGATAAACAATTTAATAATCGTCATTTGGTTCATGCAATAGAACTAATAAGATTTGAATTGTATTAATGCTAGACTACCACTTCGACAATTTGTTAACATAAATATACTTAAAAATTTTCATTTTAAATACTTACGATTCTTACAAATACTAACTCGATTTGTGTTTGGAAATTTCAATTAATTCTTGGGCCGTAGATATTTAAAATGGAAACAATAATTTATAATTGTCCACTATATTCATACGTTACATTCGCTTCCGAATAAGTTAAATATTCTTTTATATATTTTTGTACTATAAATGTGTCAACTGAAAATAATTCCAACTGTTCGATGATTTTGGCGGGATTACAATATGACGAAGAGATTCAGTGTCGTGCGTGTTTGCAAATTCTGGTATGCCACTGGGTGCTGACCAATTACGTACGTTTTTGAAATGCAGGAAATTCAAATTTAATTTAATTATTCAAGTTCTGAATTTTTCTTAATAAATTTTATTTAAAAACTAAATAATTATTTTCTCGCATCGCATAAATAAATTAATTGTAATAAAAAATGTCTTATATATTTCTAAACATAGGAGCAGGCGTGATTTATGTGAAATATTTGTTTACTAAGATTGAAAAGAAACGTAGTGAGTCCACTCGCAATAAATGTATATACGTAAACATCACATTTTACAATATGAAAATCTATCACAATAATGAATTCAATATATTCAAATTGTTTTCATCTAGAATGTACGTAGTATATTTGTCAGTTGATCAGATCTGGCGCCACTAACAAGATTGAGAGAGAGAGAGAGAGAGTGAGAGCTGCTAGATATTCGGAAAACCATTGTTGACTTTTCTCACTCGCATAAACAAGTTCAGTGCCCTTGACTATTGCTGTAGACGCGAGATTCTGTTTTTATATATTTTATCCTGTTTTAATTATAAATAATTGATAGTGATTCCGAAACACTTTATTAATAATTATTATCACTAACAAAATTAGCAGGTAAGTAATTGTTTTTTCTTTGAAATCGTAAATAAATCTAAATTGTTTGTTTTCGTTTTATATGTTAGTGTACATTTTGTTTATTTCAGGTTTTGAATGTATTTATAATTAATATACATTTATTATAATAATTACTAAATTACATACATGATGTAAACTATCATGTATAATATTTTAATATTGTTAATAATCTGCAATTTTATCAAGTTTTAATAAATAAACACAAATACAATAATGTCAACAAAGTAAAAATGCAGTTATATGACCATGTATATTTATCGAGCATTCGGATTTATCAAATTTAATTGAATAATCAACGAAGATTATATGGCTAAAATAGATTTATTTATTTATTTCATTTTAGAAAAGTAATACATTGAAACTATATTAATTTCTCATTTTTATAACTTGCTTCTCGTAAATTAAACATAAATTAACATAAATAGTTTTTCGTCACACATGCTCGTAAAGTCGAGTTTTGGACCCTCAATTTCGGGAGCAAAATACAATTTCACTCCCTAGGGAGAAAAATATTCCCTCGGGAGCAAAACTTCATTAAATTGTAATGAAGTTAAATTGCGTTTTTCTCACTCATCAGGGTGCAAAAACTCGACTTTTTACTCGCATTTGTGACAAAAAACACTGTAGAGAGTAAAACTTCGTTTACTTATGATTATTTATGAAATTGTGAAATTTTACTCCCTTGATGCATAATGTACTATTGATTTATATAAACTAAATTATGTTTTTCAATATAATATTTTATTAATACATTTTATTCTTACTATTATTGGGCTTTATAATCAACTTCATGGGAATAACATTTTCAAGTATCAACTTTTACAAATAATAATAATTTACATTTTTATAGGCAGTTTTTGACAATGAGCTATGCGGTGGTCCGTTTCATAAAGGAAGATTTACATTCTGCAATTCCGGAAAGCTGGATTCAATTTCCAAATGATGATAATGATAATAAGTATCATAGTTGGTACCCCAAGAATGCATTGCGAGCTTCATACTTGATCCGTAATCCAGAGACAGTTGACTCTGATAAATATGATTTATACGAAGTAGAATATGACGGAAAATTATATGGTTATTATTAATAATTATATATGATACAGCAATACAAATACATCTTTTTAAATATACATACTCAGTATTTATATGTTCATTAAATATTTTTATTTTGTTATCAGATACATATGAAAGTGCATTAAAAAGATCTTCCGACGGTACATATACAAGCGACGAAAATAAGAAAGGAAGAGGAAAACGATTCAAAATTAGAAATAGACGAATTGTAAGCAGTGATGAGGAGACAGAATTTTTCGAAGAAGCCCCAAAAAAGGCTAAAAAATCGAAATCTTCTGAAAAGCAACGTTAGTATTCAATGCAAATATAACGTGTTTTGATATTTTTTAATTTTTCTTACTTCAATTTTTTTTTTTCCTTAATTGATTTTATGAATATTAATATTTATTATAAACCTCCTCAGTTGTGATAGGTATTATTTATGTTCGATGCTTTAGCTCAATTTTAACCCAACATTATGAAACTTTACTTTCTTGAATATATTTTATAAATTTTTATTAATGTTTCAGTTGTAAATTAAATTGTATTAATTCAGTTTATATTTAATTTTCAGAGAAAAGAAACATTGGAGAACCGCTTTCTTTGCCAAAACCACCAGCATTAACATGTAGCAAAATGCAACTAAATGTTTCAACAATCGCTGCTAAGGAGACTGTTCAAGAAAATCCAGAAATAGGTAAATCAAATATATTTCTCTCTATATTATTAAAAAAACTTGGGCGCTGCCGCCGCTGCCGCCGCTGCCGTGTCAGCCTATCCCTCCCCCTCCCCCCTCCCCCCTCCCCGCACTTCCGTTTTCTTCCCCTCTTTATCACTTCTCTCCTGACATTATTTTAGGTAACAATGTCAACAGTTTCGTGAGAAGTTTTAATAGATTCAACATTTTTTACAGATACTGGTGACTATTCTTTTTTGCCATTTATATTATACAGAAGACAATTTCCTATTGTGTTAGCTTTTGCAATAGCTATTAATAAATCTCAAGGTCAAAGTTTTGATAAAATTGGCATATATTTAAAAAGACCTCTTTTTTCTCATGGTCAATTATACGTTGCACTTTCAAGATGTACCCTATGAAAAATAAAAACGATGGTTCCAACGTTGGATCCAACGATGGAAACAACGTTGGAACCAACGTTGGAACCAACGTTGGAACCAACATTGGAACCGTCGTTGGAACCATCGTTGGATCCACCGCCAAATTCGACCGTTGGTTCCAACGTTGGATCCAACGTTATTATTTATTTTTAATTTAAATAAATAAAAGAAATGTGTCTAATTTCAATTGTTGCTATTGTGTATCATATGAAAAATCATATGATTTATCATATGAATTTAATTTTTTATTTATTATTAATAAAATTAAATAATTCTTCCCGACTAGGAATTGAACCCAGTTCTCCGACGTGACAGGCAATGACGCTAACCATTGCACCACACTCAAATTATACTTGTGAGTGTCATATAGGACGTATATAAGTCTCAATAAAAATCAATATACCTACTAATATACATTCTATAACATTCACAAGTATAATGTAAGTGTGGTACATTGGTTAGCGTCATTGCCTGTCACGTAGGAGAGAACTGGGTTCAATTCCTAATTAGGAAGAATTATTTAATTTGATAAATAATAATAAATAAAAAATAAATTCATATGATAAATCATATGATTTTTCATATGATACACAATAACAACAATTGTAATTAAAAATATTTATTTTATTAATTTAAAATAAAAATGAATAATAACGTTGGATCCAGCGTTGGTTCCAACGTTGGAACCAACGGTCGAATTTGGCGGTGGATCCAACGATGGTTCCAACGTTGTTTCCAACGTTGGTTCCAACGTTGGTTTCAACGTTGTTTCCATCGTTTTTATTTTTCATAGGGTAGAAATGAAAATAATATATTTATTCAAAATGAAACAGACAATAGAAAAGAAATTATAAACATAGTCTGGAATGAAATTTTTTGTACAAATAATAACTAAACAATGGTCGTAAGTCGTATATATAAACCCGTTAACAAACGTAACATTTTTCAAATTTGTATTTCATAATTCCATAACAATACGTATTACAATTTGCTTTAATATTGGTTATTTGTATTAGTATTATATATATAGTATTTGTAAAGTAGATAGTCAATATATTTTGAAAAGTCAATTACTAATCTCATGAAGAAGAAAATATAAGTTTATTTTTTATGGAAATTAATTTATAAATCCATAGCTCTTAATAATAATATTCAATATGTTTTAGCTATTCGATCTATTCAAACTACTGAAAAGAAGCTGTTGTAAATAATAAACAATCTGCTGTTATAACAGCTGTTGTTAATTCAATCTGCTCATAAAAGCTGTTGATTCTATTCAAACTGATCATAAAAGCTGTTGATTCTATTATACAAAATAGACAATAGACAACTATATAATAAAAAATCTGCTGTTAAAATAGCTGTTGTTGTTAATTCAATCTGTTTTAATAGCTGTTGAAACTATTCAATCTGCTTTAATAGCTGTTGAAACTATTCAAACTACTATACATAGCTGTTGTTAATATACAATCTGTTTTAATAGATATTGTTAATATTCAATCTACTTTAATAGCTGTTGAATTTATTCAAATATACCCTTTGTTAATATTCAATCTGCTTTAATAGCTGTTAATAAAGTCAATCGTTAAATATATGAGTTAATAATATGAGATAGATTACATTTCAGTAACGGGGGGGAGGCGCGCGAAGCGCGCCGGGGGGGCGAAGCCCCCGCCTGGGGGTTGGCGCGCTTAGCGCGCAGGGGGCGAAGCGAGCGCAGCGAGCGGAGCCCCCTAGTTATACATTAAAAAGAAATTAAAAATAATTGGTAAAAGTTAAAATCAGAAAAAGGATATACGGGGTAGTTTAGTATCATTCAAACGTAATATAATATCATTAATTGTAGTGGTAATCATCAACTCTATATAATATTTCTAAGAAACACAATTTTGCACTTCAAAGCGCAGTGAGACAAACTTTATCCAAATAGAACTAATAATAATCGTTTATTATTTCTTAAAATATTTCTATGTATATATGTAAGACATTCTTATAAATTTAACAAAATAATTTGCTGTTTTAAACAATTTAAATGATCAACTATAAAGAGAAATTAAAGTTATACATTTCTGATAAGATTTCTTATAAATCAATTAAAGTTATGGTTTTAAATTAAATTTAAATTTAATACTATTCTGCAATATTATATCTTATTTTTCAGATAATGAAGACCAAATTGAACCACTTGAATTAGAACTTGACAATCGTGCCAAAGAACTGGCTGATAGAACGGAAAACCAAGTGGGTAAGATGTTATAGTAGATAAACAAAACATGGTTTTTATTAAAAAGTTACTAAAAACTATTTTTTTAATTAAGATCGAAGTTCTTATGAACATGATAATGGTGATCATCAAGAAGTGGAAATTGAATACAATAGTGATCACCATTCTGGAGCAGGTCTGATTGAAAACTCGCCATCTTCATCCACAGGTGATAATCTTTTTATTATTTTTGAAACTTTCCCAGCTGTCAAAGTATTTATATATAGTAATATGATAATACTATTTCTTCATGTACAGATAAAAGTATATATGGTTACTAATCATACTGATTAATATGCTTTTTCATTCCAATTATGTTTATTGTTTATGCTCTGAAAAATCAAAAATACAAAGAGCTCGAACCCGACTATTTTGGTCTCGCGCTATCTTTAAAATCTAATGGACAACCAAAGTAAACGTCTTTTACTCAAAATGTATTAATCGCTAACAGTATCACAAAACGTCATATCAATTTTTGTTCCAGGTGAAATCGAGGAACACGAAAATTCTGATTTAACGATGTTACAAGAAAAAATGATTATTAACTGTCAAACTGAAAATGGCACTTGTGATGAAAAAGCAATTGGGGATGATAGAAATGGAAGAAGTCATTCAACAGCAAAAGAACTTGGTTCCGGACCTTCTGGTATTACCTTTGTTTTTAAGATTAGAGGTTATTTCTCCGTTACTAAAGAAGATTTGATTTAGCAAATTACATTGAAAAAATCTAGCAGTATTAGCTGGAATATAGCAATTTCTACATCAATGAAGATTTAATAAAATTTTGCTAAAACTGCAGGTCAAATATAATACTACAGTTTCTGCGGGATAAAAAAAGTAAATTTTGAATGTATTCGTCAAAAATAGTTTCAACAGAACTATCAAGCAGAAAGTACCTTTTTATCAAGTATTGCTTCAAGTATGAAGTAAAAAAACTCATTCATTTTAGAATACTAATTTTAGGACAATTTTGAAAACAGCAAGCTGCTAATAAGTGTATAAAAATATTTTTCCTCACATGCACTGGAAAACAGCCTTTTTTCCCATTGTTTACAGTGGGAAAACAGACACGTTCTCCCACTGTTAACAATAGAAAAAAAGAAAAATTTTTTACTTTACTTTTGGGAAAAGTGGACACTTCTCCCGTGAGTTTGTTTACTATACACTCGCTTCGCTCGTGCAGCAAATTCAAACTCACGGAGAATTGCCCACTTTCCCCACAAGTGTAGTAAATAACTATTATTCGATCATTTGTAAAATAACTATAGTTATATACTAGGGCTCCCACCACCCTCACCACCCCCTTACCACCCGTTCACCTAACTTTTACTCTCCTATCTTCCATTCTATTTACTTCCTCTCTATCATTTATTTTCTCCACTTCCATACTATTATTCTATATGTCTCATATTTTATTTAAAATTCTCTATTTTTATTCTTTATCTTTTTATCAATTATACTTTAATATACTATTATTTTATTTTATATATATAATTTCTTTAATTAATTCTTTGTATTAT
>JABFPY010000066.1:0-14222 GCA_022817165.1 Phoenoteleia sp. ZL-2020 | reverse complement strand
CTAGGTATTAATCCCACATTTTCAAATATGTATAGACAGGGTGTACCAGACCCCCCGCACCCCGCAAATATTTCGCGAAATCTACATTGGATTAAAAAACTGAAAAACACGTGTTCAATATTTTTGAAAAATCTATCCAACGACACCAAAGGTGATCCCACAACTCCACCCCCTGGGAGTGGGACGGGGGACAACTTTGGTGTAGTTGGATAGGTTTTTCAAAAATATTGAACACGTGTTTTTCAGTTTTTTAATCCAATGTAGATTTCGCGAAATATTTGGGGGGTGCGGGTGGTCTGGTACACCCTGTATATACATATTTGAAAATGTGGGATTAATACCTAGATAATATATAAAAAACATTATTTAATTTTTGTTAAACACAAATTACCGTATGTATCAATGATGTAACAATGGAACAAGCAAATATTTACTATAACTCTCACAAGGCTTATTAAAGTTTTTCTCATTGGTGTACGGTAATTTCAACATTTTCCTTTTGATGTTCGCAATCGAACATGTAAATTCATCAGTCAAGCAATTGATGTCCGCTACGCAAATTCCGATGTATTTTGAATTGCAAGGCTCCAAAAAAAATGGTTCCGTATTAACAATCCTTTGACAAGATATTAATATCTCTCCATCCACCTCAGTTATACATCGAATTTTAACAATAGAATTGTCGTTAATCATGCAGATATTATCTTTGAATTTTGCACTAATTTTGAAGTTATTTACATCTATTGAATGAAGTTGAGATTTTCTATTTTTTGTCTCATTGGTTACATTTCTAATTTTAAAGTTTTTTACTACCTTTTGTGGCATAAACTTATATTCTTCTGCGGTTCGATTAAATAGTTGTTGCAAACTCGTGTCATCTGGAGATATTTCGCGTTTAATCTTTTGCAAATGGTTTTCGTACGGAAAAGACGAAAATTGATCTAACGGACCAAACTTTTTTACGTCTGCCGCTAAATGGATGATGTTATGTACATTGTATGTAACATAATTATTACAGAATCGTGGATAATGATAAGCAAAATACTTGGTCAACTGCTCAGCAAATTCATTTAATTCGTAGCATAAATTGGGATCGCACAGAATTCTTATTGCAACACTCAGCGTCAAAAAATGTATATAGGCATCTGCAGGAATAAACAATTTCAACAACAGTATGCCTGTGTACAGAAGAAATTGACGACATTCGGTTGCTTTCCAAAATTTAATGTCGAATATGCTTCGCGGCATTCTTGCAAATTCATTAGGAATACACGATCTCAAATGAACAAGCATATCAGATAACGATATTAAATCTTGCGCTTGTATGTCATATGTCATTCCATTTATTACGAGCAATTTGACAAATCTTTTTCCAACGCCAAGACATACAACGTGTAAATAATCGACAGCAAATTGTTCAATCATGTCTATTGGAAGCTCCTCCATCAATGAGTTTCCTTTATGGTGTTCCGGTTGGCTTCTGTTTCTGAATGACGAATCTGATCTTAGATTCGATGATACGTCTGGAAATGTCATTCTTCTATTCACAGAAATGCCCTGTTGATCACACTTGGTGCACCCGAAATAGCCGTTAAAACCTTTTACATCTTTCACAAATGCTAATGCTGGTGCGTCGCAAATCATTGCATTTAATTCTATAGAAAATTGTTTATTATTAACTACCAATTGATTGGTTATCAAATACTTCAACTCGCTTATAAAATGAAATAAGAAAGAATTAATTCTGTCGGGCTTTTGTTTTCCATAATAGGCTCCGATCAGAAAAGGGTTGCTTTGAAGTGGCATAATAACAGCTCCCATAATTGTCCAAAATTGAAATTTGGAGCTTTTCGTTAACGGGAGTCCATCGACGTGCGCATTGAAAACAATATCACTTGATGTTGGTATTGCGCTTTTGATAATAGCTTCAATACCGTATTTCAATCCAATATGAATATATTTGCCTTTAGTTAATTTGATTACTCGCAAAGAAGTATTTCTTGGTGTTTGCATTAATTTCCTACAGCTTTCAGGAAGTTCATTGTGTCCATTGTGTCTAAGCAAATTCAACAAATAATTCACTGCTCCTTGTTTTACATTAAACATTATTTTCCAGCGTGGTAAATTTTCTTGCAAATCATAGATGTTTTCTTCTGGTTGTTGTGTTTCATTAATACTACTACTTGACACGAAAACTGAAAAATCCGTGTCTAATTCAGATAATTCGTCATCGCTTAAATCTGCATCATTAAATAATTCAAGGAAATCACTGAGATTCGAAGAGCAACAACTAGATTTATCGTCAAAAAGATCATCTTCCTAGAAACATTTTTTTAATTTAAGAAGAGACGTTCTATATATACACACTCGGACATCAGTAATTTCACCGTTGTGGAACATGTTATGACTATAATGTTCACATATTTACTAAAAGCTGTCTCATAATTCTATTTTCCTGTTATTAATAAATGATTGAAAACATAAAATTAATTAGTATTCTTAACACATCAATTTAGAGGTTTTACAGTTTTGTGCAAAAAATCAATTGTCCGAAAATACTTTGTTCAACAAATGTTATCAGTTTTGGTTTATACATAGAAATAATATGTTGTACATTTTACCCGAATCTATCAACGCTAATTAAGTATTTAGCCCTAAAGCCTTTATTCGTTTGAAAGTTTAATTTCTATTAAATTCAAATTTAAATAATCAATTTTCACTTATTTAAAATCAATAATTCATCATTCTTATAATCATATGATTATAAGAATGTTAAAAATATAAATTAAATAATAATTAATTATAAATATGTTACAATAAGATAGAAAGTGACATATTTCAATTTTACTTGGAAATAGATATTATTAACATCATTACAAACGTTATTTAAATCTTCTCTCTAAAAGCTAATAATAATAAAATAAAATAAATTAAGACATATGTAAGTGTTGGTCGAAATAATAAGATGTTTGATATGGTGGAGTTTATAGTGAGGTCCGACTGTGTTCCATATCTTATATATTTTAATAAATTTTAACTTCTTAATGTACCAATGAAATCTTTGATTCAGTGTCAAACTGTTCTGCTATTTCTTCGTTTTTTGGACTGTCACTGCTTAAAGTGGAAGGTGATTGCGGATTATTATTAATGCTTGAAGTGAACAATGAATCAGCAGCAACATACGATTGAAATTCTTCAAGCAGTCGTTTTGTTTCCAATTCAACATAATACTTCTTTCTCTTTGATCCTAGTTCTTCGAATTTTTTTGACATTATTGAGATTTTTGAAACCTGAAGAAATACAAAATCAAATCGTTATTTTAAAAATTCAATGAATATTTTGGATTTAAAAATATTAAGAAATCGAGAAAATAAAATTTAACCCTTTGTTGCACGGTGTAATTCTGAAATGACACTTGTATTAAGTTTCTTTCTTTACATTTCTACAATCTTTACATTTTGCACTGATTTGAACGTTTTAATCAGTAAAAATAATTTGTATGAGGTACTAAGACTTTAATTAATATTTGAGAAGCAATATAATTACAATATTTATTGTATAACTATATAAATTGAAATAAATTCCTATATTTTATAAATAATTTGTGTGAGAGAAAACTGCATGGTGGATTTTTGCCAAAATTAAATCTGAATATTTTCAGTATCGGTAATTACGAATCTGAAATCAAAATTTAAATAATTCAAAATGGCGGATCAAAAATCATGATAAATTTTCATATTGGGCCAATTTTAATTTGAGTAAAAATAAATCGATTCAAAATTTAAAAATACATATGTTTTTAATTGTTATTAGATAATTAATAAAAAGCCAGTGAAATATTCCAATTTTTTTTAATGTATCAACTACATAAAATAAAATTCTTACATTCGAAAACAATGTTTAATTTAGGTTCAATTTTATTCTGAATTGGGTATCAAATGAATCAAAAATGAATTGATGTTGCATTGAACAGTTTTTGTTTTAATTTTAACAGATACAATACAATATATAATTATACATATTATAATTAAGTTGATTGCAAATATGACATAAGACATGATTTGTTTTTGCTTTTGAGACTAAGGATTTTCGATTTTTTCATGAATCGTTCGAGACAAATCTTTATAGATATGGATATTTTAATTTTTCTTATACGTAGAAAAATAAGTCATTAAAAACTCGTCTCCGAGGAAAGAAACGAACTATTAAATTTGATTTCAAAGCCTGGATTAAATAATTTTAAATTACATAATCATAACCTAACTATTAGCATTTGCTTTGTTCTAATAGTTATATCTAACACAACCCGTATTTATATAAGATTTAATTAAATATTATTAACTCGTACCTTTTTAGGAATAATTTAAGTCTTGCACGCAATTTTCATAACCAGTACAAATCTCAAAATTGCTTGCTGCTTAAAATAATTGTTGACAGTTCTAACTGTTTTTCGACTATTAGTGGAAGTTTGAAAGAATCATTCATTTGCATTTGAAGTGTGTCACATGACCGCGAAACATATATATTAATCTTTGGAAACGTTCAACGACATTTCCAAGGGTGTTATTGAACGTATCACTACAATGAATTTTTCGTATGCACAATACGTACGCTTTCCTTGTTTACAAATTTCTAATTGGTTGATGTTAAACATTTTGCGTACCCAAAATTCCGTAAAGTGAAAACAATAATCATGCCAAATCGTTTCGAGACTTATCTCTATCTGACGGGCAAATTTTGAAAACAATAAATTTTAGTAATAAATTAAAAATTTTTTCATAAATTATTTTGAATTATCATAAATGAATATGTATTAGAAAATCTCTAAAAGTCGATTGTATAATATATATGAATGAATATTCTAGCGAAAATAGTTTTAAATGTTATATTTAATTTTTATAGGTTTAGGTTTACAGTTTTAAATTTAAAAATAATTTTTCTGAATAAAAAAAACACTTTATTTTCGTTTGAATTAAGGGCACAATATTTTAAATATCTTTAAAATTTGTTAACTGCTCTGAATTAAATGTAAGATTAAAAAACCTCTATTTCCGTATTAACATAATGACCCAGAAATAACGCAATTTAAAAACAATATTTTGTGCTAATTTTGTGTTAATTTTAATACTGCATTCTATTCGTATATAAACGTTTATTTATCGACATTAGTAAGAAATTAAAATTATAAATATTCATTGACATAAATGATGTTTTTCAAATTTTCGCGCCAGATATAGTGACTATAATGAATAAACTATTCCGAAATGATTTCGGAACTATGAAATCGATAGTTTTTTTCCCCTAAAAATGTACCAATCGTGTTCAAACTTGATATTAGTGAACTGCGCTCCTCCCAATTCGCGTAATGATTGAATTCGAAAAAGACTGTTGTTATTTATTTTTTATATTGGCTACAAATGAGATCAAAAGTAAATTCCAAAGGAATTTGAACTTTAAATTATCATCTGTACACATTCACATCGTCTGCTTCTTTGTAAGTATACAATTTGTTGATGCTTTTATTAAATTAATAACAAAATAAACTAACTAACATGTTCAGTATACAAACACTTAATAAGTTGTTTGTATTCATAACGATTAAAATATAACTGAAGATTAAATGTTGTTGTATCATAATGTTTCATTTTCTTTTTTATTCATATTAAGAAATATATACAAATTGTACAACATTCCATTATAAACAATATTTTATACTATATATAAGTTGGTATTGAAAAAATAAGTATATATAGATATACATTGAAAATAAATAAAAAGGATAAATCTTATGTTTATTTTTATTTTCGTCAAACATGAATGAGACATTACTTATTTGTTTTCAACATTGTTTTGAATACACATATCAAATTGAATACACGCATCATTTGTTTTTCAATGTATTCATTTGTTGACATTATTCAAATAATCTGAAACCATTTATTTTTAGATACCATAATGAAATACGGCATAGTATATTTTAAAGTGGCAAAAATTCATAACGAAGTTCCCGAAACTTGGATTATAGAAGAAGACGAGCAATACTGGTGCTGGTGGCCGAAAAATTCGTTGCAGGCTGCACATTTGATTCGTAATCCTAAAGAAAAAATGCCTGATCGAAAAACTTTTGACTATTTTGAAGTAGACTACGATGGATATTTATATGGTGAAAGACTTAATAATTTTTTTTATTTCGTATTCAATAAATATTAAAAGTCTGTTTAGGTGTTTCTATTTTGTTACATATTTTCATTATATAAAATAATGTAATTTTATATTTTGACAATATTATAATAATTATAATGTAATCATAAGGTTCATTGTTATGTAACATATTTTATTTACATATTTATTAAGAGACATTTAAAATTAGTTTCCATGTACAAGTAAGATTATAATGTTTTAAACAATTAAACTTCATTGTTCTTTACATAATTTACATTTATTAAATAATAATAATACATATTTATTTTCTTTTTTGTTATAATTTATTTATATTAAAATTAATTGTACTCTTAAATAATTATTATAATAATTTCAAGATTACGAAAGTGCGAGAATCAGAGCTTCCGATCCGACTTACACAAGCGATGACAATAAAAAAGGAAGGGGAAAGAGGATGAAATACAAAAGAATTTTACAGAGCTCATCTGAGGAATCACTCGTCCAATACGATACAGATAAAGAAAACGAAAATGATAATAAGAATGTCAATTCGATGAAAAAGGACAATAAAGTCAAAAATAACAAAAAGAAGACTAGTAAACTCTTAAAAAGTACGTATTTAAATAATGTTTTAAAGTAAAATTCATTCGTATTTAATTTAAAGTAAATATGCATTTAATTTCGTACAAAACATTAAATTAGAAATAAGAAAATAATTTGTTTGCAAAGTAATTTCTTATTAAAAAAATGTCTTCTATTAAACTATCTAAAAACATCTGTTTTTGAAGTTTTATTAATTATGAAAGATGACAAAAATTTGTTGCAAACAATTTTCAAATGTCAGTTTTATTTTAAAACTTATTTTGCAAAATAAAGATATTTGTTTAAAAAGAAATATAAATATCATACGTGTTCGCTTTGAAAATAATTTTATTATGAATTTCTTATTAATCATAGAATAATTTAATATGATATTAATTTCTTAATCAACACTTATTTATTATAAATTATAAATCATTTAAAATATCCACATTATTCAATTCAGAAAGTATAAAGAATATTCAAAATTATCTGTTTAACTTGTTATAAGAAGAGTGAAATTGAAAAAATGAACTTACACAGTACTTCTATTCGTATGAAAAAACATGTTTGATTTCCAATAGAAAATCATTTTATTAATACATCATTTTAACAATTAGATTATAATTTATCAATTACATTAATTGTATCGATTAGATTGAAATATATAATAATTTCCCATGAAATAAAATAATAAATAATTAATTTGCAACAAATTAGTTTAAGTACTGTATTATACAATTGGCATAATTATAAATAATGTTCCAGGCAACGAGGAAGACGATAGAACTATTAGTTTGCCAAAACATCCAACATGTTTCAGTAAATTACAAATCATTGATGCGACGTCACGAAAATTCGATGCAACTGTAAAAGCCGTTACTGGAGGTGACAGAACTTTTATGTGTATACATATTAAACAACTTTGTTTTAAGAACCACTAAGTTCAAAAAAATAAAGAATTAAGATTTTAAGGAAAGATAAAGTTTGACTATGTATCTGAAATCTCGTGAATTGCGTAAATAATTAGTACTTTTACTAACTAATTACTATTAAATAATTACTACTAGACTTATTTATAAAAAAAGAAATTATTCAAACATTCATCTGTTAATATGAAGCCAACGCATTTAAAACATTTAAGGCATTTATACATTTAAAATTTAATTATTGTTATATGTATATTTTTTTCAAAAGTTAATAAGGGTGTAAACATAAATTTAATCATAAAATAGGATGCAATATAAAACATTTTTAATAAAAATGATTCATAGGTAATGAATTAATTAACTTCTTTCGCAGATTCATATAAGGAACAGGAAACTGGGTTTAGCGTACACGAAGTTGACAATAATGATAAACCATTGAACAACAGTGATCAAGCAGCAGGTAATTAGTTTTTTTTTGGTTTCTTGTTTTTGTTAACACTGTTTCTCCTAATAAAACTTTAATTTATTAAATTATGTGAAACTTAGTTTATACTACTGAAAAGAACTGCCAAAAGTATAAAATGTAAAAATGGATATAATAAGGTAATTATTTGTTTTAAATTAAATTAATTAATTAATTTTTTTCGCAGATTCATATATGGAACGGGAAAATAGGTTTGAACTACATGTAGTAGAACTACATGAGAATAATGTTGAAGCATTTAACAGCAATAATATACCAGCAGGTACATCAGATTCTTTATTAGATTATATTATTTGTCGTTTTCAAACTTAAATTTATTAAAAAATATACTATTTAATTAATACAACTGATAGCAACTATCAACAATATAAATTTTCAAAAGGATGCACTTAATTTTTTATCTTTGTAAAGAAATACGACATCTATTTTTTGGAATCGTGTACATTTTTTGTTGAAACAAGTTAATTTCTATAAAATTGAAATTTGATTTAATGGCTTCTTATAAGTATTTCAATGTTAATTTTTTATTAATTGTTACGAAGAACTATTTCTGTATTACGTATTCAGCTAAAATATTAAAAAATATTTTGTGTTTATAATTTAGTTATACATTAGTTTAGCATAGATCTGGGACTTTTAGACCTGAAAATATTTCTTTGTTTTATAGCACATATTTTGTCCCTTTTTAAATTTGTATAGTTTAAATATTTTTTGTTTTAAAAAAGTCGTTATATCATTTTTTTCGAAATTTCTTCAGATGGTTTTTTTTCAGCATATCAACTCATTCAAAGATTAAATCTCGAGACAGTTTTAGATGCTATGTGAATTAAATAGTTGGTTTGACGTTTAATTATTTGGCGTCATATTATTTTTATTTGGCGTGGTATTTGTACTTTTCTGGATCTCCGGATATTTCGTATAACTATCTCGTTGTGAGATATATTATTTATAAGATTTGTTGTCCCACATATACATGTTGTCCCGGTGTTGAAGATTACACATCGCTCGGTGCAATATTTTTTATTGTGCTTTATTTTGTATGTAAATTTCGTATATCTTATGCTCAGTTGTTAATTTCCAAAAATTTTTAATAAAAAAAAATTTACAGATTGTTGTGTAGAAAGTTTTGACGAACATATGCTAATAGAAATTAGAAAACTGGGTTTGATTCGCAGTTAATTACTATGTAATGAAATAGGAATGAAAATTATAGTATTGATATGATTTTAATAATTTACATTTTTAGCAGGAACTGAAAAAACGAAAAAACGATTGGATGATGAAGCTACACAACAACCAAATCTAGTGATTAATTATCAGTCCGATAAAGGTAATGATTCACAGAATGACGATGCAGGCTTGGATGATGAAGTTTTGGATGTTGCAATGCCCTCTACAAATGGAAAATCACGGAAAAGTCGAAAGCTTGACCAAATTGGTACCAGTATTATATAATATTTATTGCCGAATCATGCGTATCTAACTTCTACATTTTGCAACTGATGTTATGATATATCATAAATTAGATTAGTTATTAAATCTCAGATCTATTATTAGATCTGTTGTCAGATCTAACAAAAGATCTAATGCAAATGCAGATGTTAAATATATATAAGATCTAATATTATCATTAAATATTACAATATTATAATTTTTTCACAGATGAACAAAATTCTGCTGCTTTAGTGGCCTGCGGTCGCATGAATATAAAATTGCGTGAACAGAATCAAAGGTTGTCCAAATTAGAGAAAAGTGATCGTGCCAAAAAAAAGAATATTATACTCCCAAATTATATGCCACTTGAACAAGAAAGTCGCTTACTTGCATGGGAAGAGGTATTAAAGAAGAATAATGACGCAGAACGGGAGCTTGTGAGTCTAACTTTCTTGTACGAATGTAAATGTGTATGTAACATTAGAATAGAAGTAAAATAAAATGCATTTTAGGAAAACAAAATTGAAAAAATAGGTGGCTCGAATGATAGAAATCATGTTGAATCAGTGTTGGCATTCCTTTTCACTGCCGAGTTTGCTGCCGCAAACTGTACATGGAAAGGCCAAAGAAACGGCAGTATTAAAGTTATGGATTTAAGAACGATACATGTTATGCGAGGTATGCCTTCAGTTTATTATCATTCATATGTGTTTTGTTTAAGCACGTAATATTAAAATTAGTGCAGTGTTGAAAATATCAAATCGATTATTTTTTTCAGAACTAATGGTTGCAATGTATAGTTCTTTGACGGAATATAAGTTTAATTCTGTGTGTGCTAATTGGTTCCGCTTAGCCCAACAAAGATTGCAGAGGAAAAAAGACAAAGAAATAGGTACATAATAATAACATTGTTAATAAAAATAGTAATAACTAAATAAAAATTATATGCACGTTTTTATCACACAAAAAAGTAAAACTAGCCTAATAGCATAAGATACACTGAAGTTATCCTGATGATATCTGAGATATCCTCAGGATATCGATGAATATCCACCTTAAAACATAACCATAGAATTATTTTGTTGAATAGACATAATTGTGAAAAGATATTGTGAGTTATAAGGATACACCCCAACAGAACATGATAGATTAAAAGTAGAAATAACATAGTTATACACTAACAATATGTAGAAATGTCCACCCGGTTAGGTAGAAATTAGCTAATGTATATTACCTGTATTACGTAGAATCTACCTAACTCCAATTTAACCGGGTCGACACTTAAAAGTTATATGCATATATAATCTATCCACCTTCAACTTTCAATCTACCTTTGATCTGAAATCTTACACGTGTTTAATAATAAAGTTGTTTTTAAGCATATTAAAATAATAAAAAAATGTTCAACTTTTATTGTTTAAATTGCAAGTACTTAATTATTCAGAATCTAAGAAATAAAACTCTAAATTATATACATTTAAAGTAATGTTTTTGTTACAAATAGTTTTTTCACGTTATAGGCGTTACTCCAAAAAAGACAAATTCAAGCCAAAATGTACGATTGAGAAAACTTGTACTCCCAAAATCAATTATTTATAATTTTGCTACAAAAGCGTCTAAGAACTCTGAGAAAAATATCGAAACTTGCGGCTTGCTTTGTGGGATCAAAGAAAGTAGAAGACTCAGAGTTTCTCATCTTATTATACCTGAACAAGAAGGGACTGCAAACTTGTGTACAGTTACAAATGATACTGATTATACGGATTATGTGTTAACACATAAGTTAACTGTTTTTGGTTGGATTCATACCCATCCTTCCCAATCCGCTTTTCTTTCAAGTATTGATCTTCACACTCATTTGCCGTATCAAACTACCATTCCGGAAGCGGTAGCTGTAGTGTTATCAGTGAAGACAAATACTGTTGAAATTTTCCATCTTACTAGATGTGGTATAACCACCCTTGAAAATTGCAAGCAAACGGGTTTCCACGATCATGCGGACTCAGGCGGCGCAATATATGAAAAAGCATCACATGTTATTGATGACTCCGAAACTTATACAAATGTAGTAGATTTAAGGTATAAAATTTAATAATTTGATTAACTTATTAATTTAACAAAAAATATTTTAATATATAAAACTGATATTTTTTTTATTATACTGCACTGAGTTAAATAGTGATATTTTGTTAAACTTTATTATTAAATAATAATATTCTCTTTGAGTATTTATACTCACAGCTCTACACGGGGGAACAAATACTATTGAACCAACTATGAATCAATGTTAAAGTTGGTAATGTTGTATCAAGAATCGTTCAATGTTGAATTAACATTGGATTCTTCATTGTTTATCTGGAGAACCATTCAAAAGCAACCTAAATTACAATTAGTTTTTTCTCTGTGTACACAAAAACTTTCATAAAATATTATGATTAATTAATAAAATTATTGAAACTTGTTTTGAAAAGCGTAATTAATGAAAAACATTTATTTTCAGACAAAACTTTGATGTGTAGTTTAATCCAGGCTTATGATAGAACATTTCTTAATAATATCAACGTTGAATGATAAATACTATATTAAGATAGATTTTCGATCAATCATGTATTCAATCATATTTAATCATACAAATTAATGTAATTACAAATAAATCTAAAAACCTTAGAACTTCAGTTATACAGAATTGAATAGAAACCATTACTTTGTAAATGAAATATCATGTGTGAGATTTAAACAATAAACAGAATACAAAATATTTTCCAGTAGAATTTCATTTCATAAAATTATATTCCTCCAAAACTGTCCAATGAATAACCTTTTATTTGTGTCTTCCATGATCTATTTGTGACTTCAATATTACTCACAAGTAACCTACTTGAAGCTTCAATGTGACTTATTACTGACCTATTTGTGCCTTGTTTTTGACTTATTTCTACTTATTTATGATTTGTTCGTAGCTTTTTCCTTATTTACTGGTGATTTATTTGAGATATCAAATTTGAATCACATTTAAGTCACAACTAGTCACATTTCGGTCACATCGAAGTTGTCACAATTCGGTTATGCTGAGATGGACATTTTAACAAATTAATAACGCACATGTGATAAATTTGTGATAAATTTATGATAAACTTGTGATATCACATTTAAGTTACTGTGACTTTTGAGGTTGCCTGGGATAATATGTTGCGCTACGTTGAGACACTTTGTACGACTCGTAAAATTCATCTATTGTATTTTTAAAAATAGATTTTTTACATTTATTATATTTACACAACTAAAGGCAAGTGTTTAGTTAATAGTTTGTATGAGAAAGAAAGTAAGTTTCTCAGCACTCTCCCGTATGTAAATATTCTACGCAAAATGAATAAACATAATTAATTAAATTGTTTATTTTATAAATATATTGTATACCTTTTTGTTTCTGTAAAAGCTGTATGTCTTCATCAACTTTTGACTGCCAAAACTATTGACATACGCGTAATAATGATACAATAAATTAATCCACGTTTTCGACTTAATTTAATAAAACTTTTGTTCACTTCCTTTGTTCGTTACGACGTTACGGGCATGAACATCATGGTTATGAGAAACAAAGAAGGCAATTGAATTTATAACTTGGTTATCAATTTTCATAAATGCACACAGTTGTGTTCATACAAATAGATAATACCAACTTAAAATCATAATAAATAACATTATAAATATTGATGTTTATTAGATAAAATTAATAAACTGGAATGTAAATATAAATTATTATTAATATGAAATAGTAATTGAAAAAATAATGTTTGTTTATAAGAAGTTTATAAGAAGTTTATTTATACCTTATATTTAAAATGTTTTTATATACAATTTTCAATTCTCAACGGTCGCAGTAGTGATCAATCGAAAGGTTTAAAAATTTTAATCCAGTTTAATTAATCAATGTTTAAAAATTTAATTAATATTAGAAATAGAATTATATATTATTAATACAATCCTTGTTAACAATTTAATTTTAAATTAAACAATAATTAATTCATCGAAATAGTATATTGAATTTAAAAATAATAATCTTAATTAAAAAATGAAATTTGATTGAAAAATTCAATTTAAATTAGAATTTGAATTAGAATTTTGAATCCTCAATTCGTTATAGCAAAAGCAAATTTTTAATTTGCATTGAGATCTCTAATTTAACTTATATTATACATTAATTAATTAATTTGTATATAACAATATTAAATTTAATTAACAAATTAATTTAAATAACAATTAGACTTCCCCAGTTAAAAATTTTCGAGTCGTTGACGACTCGTCGCCGATGCGGTAATTCGAGTCGTCACCGACGCGTGGACGACTCGTCGACGACGCGTCAACGACTCCGAAATTGGCGTCGTCAACGCGTCGTCAACGCGTCGTTGAGGAATCGTTAACGAGTCAGATACAAATATTTCTTTGTAACATGCTAATATTAAATAATATAACAAAATATGAGTTTCCAATTGTTTTTGCATAAAACTTAAAAAAAAAAATTTTAATACCGACGCGTTTTGCGACGCGTTTTGCGACGCCAATTTCGGAGTCGTTGACGCGTCGTCGACGAGTCGTCCACGCGTCGGTGACGAGTCGTCAACGACTCGAAAATT
>JABFPY010000065.1:0-14347 GCA_022817165.1 Phoenoteleia sp. ZL-2020 | reverse complement strand
GATCTACTTTTTCCCTCTCAGTTGAATGAAAATGTTACATGCCGGTTACATCACTGTGATATCACAGTGATGTCACAGTGCCATAACTGTGACAAATGTTGAAAATTGTTTTCAATTCTTATTTGTACATTATCATTATATTTTTGTTAATTGAATGGATATTTAAATTGTAATACAATTTCCATGCAAACATTTAATACAAATACATTTTTTTAATCCATAGTTTTTTAAAAGAAGAAAATACTGAATTGCAAACGCAATTTATCAAAAAGTTACAGGCATGCGTAGATTTCCAATCAATATTTTTTTTAAATATCTTTAAGACATGTATTTTCGAAAACCAACAAATGCCGAAAACCTGTCTGTAATTTTGCGTTGGAAATTCAATTTGTTCTCTTAATATGAACGCAAAGATTTAAAAAATATGCAACAATTTTGTTCATAAGCAGTCACTTTTTCCATGGTTTTTCCAAATTTGAAAAAAAACAAGAGTATAAGACTTCTTATATACGATGTACTGAAATCAACAATTTCAATGAAGCAATTAATTTACAAATATGTTTAATTTTGTTATTGGAAATGAGTTATTCAATTTAAAGCTTCTGCGAGTTAATAGTTAACATCAAATATATTATTATTATAACTTAGTAAAACAGGATACCATGGCTTTCAATTTATAGTCTTCATTTTCGATTGTTAATTGGAGCGGACAAAAGTGGAACTATTTATCTCCGCGGGATTTATCTCAGCGTCTCGCGCTTGCGTGCTCGACTTAGTTTGCATCCCTAGGGACGAAATGTACCATTTTCGTCACGCTCCCACGCGGGGAAAAATAGCATGTGACGCTCGGGCGCATTGGCGCCTTCACGAACAATAATACTACTTATTCGTTTACTAGAATGTACTGTACGCGCGCTTCGCGCGCGACAATGTATTCTACTCATATTCACAATGAAATTAGTATAAATTAACTGTATTATTTTAAACTTATTGTTTAATTAAAGTGAATTAAATATGTAGTAATAAAAGTTTTTATAAAATTATAAAATCATTATATTTATTTACATGGTTTGCAATTTTAAAAGCTACATTTGGAGATAATGTTTAAAACTCGTTTTGATACCAACATTTTAGGTTAGGTTAACATTATAAAAACCGAGCTGTAAGAATTCAAACAAAGATTTGAAATATTATTTCAAGTCTTTAATGATAATTTTAGATATTTATAATGAAACATTTAATAAATTAATAAATAAATGTGTCATAAATAATAAATATATAATATTCAGACAGCCAACCTCATTTTACATTTTCAAGTTTGTCAAACTGATTAAAAAGTAACCAAACCAAGCCATTTGAAGCCATTGATTGGAAGATATAGGCGTTATAATCGACTAACTTCAGCTATGTCATGAGTTTTTTAAGAAAGGGATCATATGTAACATCATAAAAGTAAAAAATATTCTATACAAAAAGCAAACACTATGGAAAATAACAGTTTCATTTAATAGTATAAAATAGTAATACTGCAAAATCCATGTACATTATCTTCATTTGATTTTTTCTTCATTCAGCTGCAACATAAATTTAATTTTGGAAAGATTAGAAAAAACTAATGAAATGAAAATCATATTGAGGTGGGACTTACGTGAATTTCATCAGAATTTAATGAAATTAAAACCATAGATTACTGACAAAAATTGCTACAATTTCTCAAAATTTGAATAAAATTGACCGTTTATAAAAGGAGATATTTAATGTCAAAGTTGACTAAAATTACATTAGTAAGATACGGAAGCCCTCCATAAGAGGTACATTTTCAAGAATAACTTTATACATAATCATCAGATCTGCACAAAAAACTAAACACATGTTCTTTATATTGAAATATTATGGTCAATGCAAAATGAAAGCAGTTGACCGTTTAGTTATTAAGTTATTAAATAAATAAATTTAAATACAGCAGAAAGTAGATCACTGACTGACCGGAAGAGTACAGTCAAGCAAGATAATGCTTTGCATATCACAGTAAATGTTATTTTAAAATATTATTTAAACAATAAATATCTTTTGTAATGCTCTGTAACTATTTAACAATGTGATTTAATTAATTTCTAACCTTTTAAAACAAAACAAACAATATATAATCTTTTGAACATGACTGTCATGTAAGTCCCATCTTAAGAAAAACTTTTTTCAAAGTAGTACAGAATGACATGTGTTACATCTATAATTCGTTGTTGCAAATGAGACATTTTATTTATTGATTTTCATTAATTAATCAATGCATATTAATTAATTGTATACAATTGTATGCAAAGTAACGAAAATGTTTATACATTCTTTTGGAATATCAATGTGAGTAAATAAATTTTCTTTATATATTTTTAACCTTATAGATGCTAGAACAGATATACCTAACACACATCCTGCTGTAGAACTTTATAAAACTTTAGCATTAAAATTTACCATTTATATTAATGATGCAGCAAAGGAATTACTACATATTTAGTGTAATTTGTACAAGGCGCGTCCGACTTTTTATTCTCATTATAAGGCAGCTTCATCATCTTTCTTTTGATATTAGACAGTGGACACTGAAACTCAGCGGATAAGTTGTTCATGTCAACTGTGCAAATTCCAATGTATGTTGAAGAACATGGCTCAAGAAAGAAAGATTCCATATTCATGAAACGTTGGCATGTCACTAAAATTTGATCATTACTCTCCTCCAATTTTATTATCTTGGCAATGGAATTATCGTTCAGCATGCAAGTATCATCTTTAAAAGTGGAACTAAATCTTGAATTTTTGAAAACAACGTGATGAAGCTCTGGGGAATCATTTTCTTTTGCACTAGTTAATTTCTTTGTTTTAAAGTTTTCAACGATTTTAAACGGCATAAATCTATAATTTTCGACTGTTCGATTTATCAACTGTTGCAGAGTAGTATCGGTTGGATTAACCATATGTTTTATGTGCTGCATTTCGTTTTCAAAAGGGAAAGAGGCAAATTTGTCTAAAGGTTGTCCAAGCATTCTGACGTCTGCGGGTAAATGAATGAGGCTATGCACATTATATGTGACATATTTGTTGCAAAAACATTCATAATTTGAAACATAATGTTTGAGCAGTTGTTCTGAAAATTCATTCAAATCCTGACATAAAATGGGATCGCACAAGATGCGTAATGCGATACTTAAACACAAGAAATGAGTATAAGCGTTGGCAGGAAGAAAAGGTTTCAGTATAACAATACCTGTGTAAAGGATTAATTGACGGCATTCTGTTGCCTTCCAAAATTTGATATCAAACATACTTCTAGGCATTCTGGCGAATTCATTCGGGATACAAGGTCTTAATTGAACAAGCATGTTAGATAATGCAATCAAATCTTGGGGTTCGATAATATAAGGCAATTCACTGTTGACTAACATTTTAACGAATCTTCTGCCCACGCCAAGGCAAACATTATGCATATAATCAATAGGAAATTGCATAACCATATCGACTGATAACTGTTCCATCAAGGAAACTCCTTTGTGATGTCGTTGCTGGGTTTTGTCCCTGAAAGCTTTATCTGATCGTAAATTTGCTGTTACACCTGGAAATGTCATCCGTCTATTCACAGGCACACCAACTTCCTCGCATTTGGTGCACCCGCAGTATCCATTAAAACCTTTACAACACTTTACTAAAGCCAAAGCTGGGGCATCGCATATCATCGCATTGAAGACAATAGAAAAGTTCTGAGACATTACCTCTAGACCATTTTGAATTAAATGCTTTAACTCACTGACAAAGTAAAACAAAAAAGAATGGTCAGGTTTTTGTTTGCCATAATAAGCTCCTACCAGAAACGGTTTACTTTCCTTTGGACTGATTATTGAGCACATGATAGTCCAAACATGAAATTTTGAACTTTTTGTGATTGGAAGTCCATCAACATGAGCATTGATTTTGATAAGGTTTCCTGGTAATTTAGCCGCTTTGATAATGGTTTCAATTCCATACTCAATCCCAATGTGGACATATTTTCCACCATATACAGGAATGACACGAGACGTTGTTTTTCGCGGCGTTTCCATTAATGTTCTCGCATCTTTTGGGAGATATTCGTGACCATTTTGCCTTAACAAAGTCAATAAAGAAGTCAACGCCGTCAACGCAATGTTAAATGCTATTTTCCATCTTGGCAAACTTTTCAGTAAATCAGTATTATTTTCTTCGAATTCCGGACATGTGATATCGTCTGATGATAAATGGGTTTCATTTGTAGCTGATTCAGAATACTCGTCATCGCCCAAGTCTCCATCACTTAATAAATCCATAAAGTCATCGAGATTTGATAAACCAAAGGAAGAATCATCATCAAATAAATCATTTTCCTATAAAAAAAAAAGGAATATATTATTTATTCAGGTTTGATTATTTGTAGTTTGATATTTGAATAAGTTTCAATATAAATTGTCTTCATAACAAAAATAAATTTTGCATGTATAGATTACAAAAAATAAAAATATTAACTAAACTACATATACAAAAAGATATACAGCATAAAAGGTTGCGAAATAGTTTGGTAATAACACTCCAAAAACATAGTTTCTTTGAATTACTGCCATTCGCAGTACTCAGTCGTACGCAAGAAAACACTGAGTATTGTCACGGAATACTTGTTCTTGTCTTAGTTAATTTTATCATTCTAATAAAACTCAGTCTTGTCAATTGAAAATAGATATGTTTTATGGATATCTATGTATTAACAATGCTACAAATAATATGTTTATATGCTAATCTTAAAAGTATATTTGGATTTAATGTAATATCAAATATTCGAATGTCGTGACAACAATTAGTGACAAGATTTAGAATCAATTATGGCGTTCAATGTTGAACTAACATTGAATGAACATTGGTTCGATGGTATTTTTTATCCCGGTACAGTACTCAATCATACCAGACATTTTCTGTGTATTACATTATACAAATAAGATAATATATATTATTCTAACCTCATCAGTTTCTGCATCTAACAGGTGCGTTGACTCGAAATCCGTATGATCCAGAATTCGTTCATTAATTTCCTTTTCATCACCATCCAGTATTTGATCGTCTTTGGTTGAGGTGGAAGGTGAAGCAGAAGCAATGTATGATACAAATTCTTGAAGAATTTCATTTGCTTCAACATTAACAAAATGTCTTTGTCTTTTACGACACAATTCTTCGAATTCCTTAGGCATTTTACTGTATTTTTAAACAAAGAAAGCTGTATGAAAATAAAAAAAAAAGTTGTTATATAGTAGTTTACTGAGGATACAATACCAGTGTACTAACAAAAATAATTACTTAATTATTTGAAAAACAATATTGAAAAAATAATAGCCGAATTGCCTCTAATAAAGATGTAATCATAGAATAAAGTCAAACTATGATAATATAATAATAAATAATTGCCTTTGAATGTTAATTGAATATAAGAAATAGGAACTAGAAAATGTGTATTATCAATAAAGAAAACCATTTTTAAATACATAAACTTATCAATTGGAAGGTTGCATAAAATAAAAGCTATGCTTTTTTTATACGATTTCTGTTGTTCATTATATTATATACAGTAGGAAGTGTGTTTGGTTCACCTTTGCCGGAACCATAATAAATCAAAAATATTCCCAAGATATATTAACTAAACATTATTTTTAACAAATTTTCTTTTTATTATACTCTTAAAATAGTAACAAATTTACTGTTTAGGTGTAAATTTAGTTTTGAAATGAACCTTTAAACATGTTCAAGATACATTTTTATATCAGTTTTCACTATTTTCAATAAAAAGTTAACTTTTGAAAAAAAATGTTCAACTTTTTCAGTGTCAAAATATAGAAATTCGATCATTCTTAAAAATTAATTGTGTCCGCTGTAGGTCAGATTTTTAAAAAACTTATATCGACTTTTTATATTGAATTATATCATTAGAGCATGCATTTTTATATCAGTTTTCACTATTTTCAATAAAAAGTTAACTTTTGGAAAAAAAATTGTTCAACTTTTTCAGTGTCAAAATATAGAAATTCGATGATTCTTAAAAATTAATTATTATGATTATATCATTAGATTATACGTTTTTATATCAGTTTTCACTGTTATCAGATTCCATTTAGAAGAATGACAACAAGATTACAAGTAGCCATGAAATTATGAAATATGGGAACATTTCAGCACATGCGCGAGAGCTCGGCCATGCTCGTTGCACTTTTGTTGAAAGAAATCCTTTTATTATTATGAATAGAAAAACTTCAAGGAGTGGTTTATGATCACGATCATTCATTGTGCTCGGAATTATGCGAGTAGCCTATATTATCAAATGGCTCATTTCATCTGACGTTACAATCATTAGAGAAAAGTTGATTTTAAATCCATTTAATAGAAAATAGTATATTTCCTACCAAGGGAGCGTAGCGTTTTTTCAAAACTAACTTTTTTTAAAAAGTTGTTGTTGTAGTTAGCGACTATGCGTGTTGCCAGAAGTTTGCTAAGAACCCATTCAACACCAGATAAATTTTCTCCAAACCGCATGCGTTTCTCGTGTTTCGCTGCGCGCGCGACAAACCGTAGAGCGAATGACGACTTTGCGTGTACGTATTATTACACAAATAAAATTATGTTTATTCTGTATGGATATATATTCGATGTGTAACAATGAAAAAATTAGTAAATTGAAATTACAGATCATAATTTTGCTTCATCTAAATGAATATATAAATATAATATAAATAAAAATATATTTATTTGCATAATTTTGCTTTATTTGTACAATTCTGTTTAATAAAGTTGGTATTTATTTCATAAGAATTTAAAAAGTTAGACTATGATTATAATTTACACTATAATTACAATTTAAAATGTTTGACTATCCAACCTACTTTTTTATTATTGTTATATTCAAATTGTTTTCTAAACTTCAAGTTATATATCTATTTTTTGGTAATTCTTAATAATAATAAATAATAATAAAAAAAACAACATAAAAATAATTAACTATTTCATATCATAAGCTAAAAATTCTGAAACTTAAGAAATGAAATATCTCATTTTAAATTTACTAAATTAAAGATTTTTATCATTAAAAATGTTTATCATGTTTGTGAATGTAAAATTGGTTTTCAATTACATAGTAAAAAGTGAACTTATCCCATTGTTAATTTGTGAATAAAGACCAGAAACTAATTTATGACTTTGTAAATAAAAATTTAATGAGAATTTAATGTTGTACTCCTTATAAAAATTCTTGGAAAATAGATTTGACAAACAATAATGTAGCACAATATAAGAATCACAATAATTAAATGATCAAAGAACTCCTGGATGGCCGCATAAACCTAGCGTTTGGAGCCAATAAAAGAGAGAGAGAGAGATCAAAGAACTACAGAACTAATATTAACAATACAAAATACTTTTCTATTTGTCAACTTTTTGTGAAAAGTTGACATAATGTGGATTGTAATTATAAGTCTTAATCATCTATAAATAAAAATACCTATAAAAAATTAATAATAATCAATTAACAGAGTATATTTTACCGTTCTGTTTCCTGTTATCCATAAGTGAGAACTTTTAACGTTTTAACTTTTGGTTTTGTTTCATTTACATGTGTTTTCCTAAATTTGTTCTCATTAATCACATGTGCATATAGGTTAAAGTTGTATAAACGGTATACTTCTTAATCACAATTCTTTGTTTCGGCAACAACTTTGGCTAAACGTTGCTAATACAGCCTGAAAGAACAATTAAAAATTAATTTTCAACTCATGTTTGCGAATTGAATTTTGAAATCATGCAAAGAACCAATACATTTTTTTATTTTTCTTTAATCAATGCACTACTATTTTTACCTTTTTGATTAGGTTAGCTTTTCGATTTACCTTTGACTGCTTTCTTGAAGTATAACAAAAACACGTACTTTCTTAAAAGCATCGAAAAATCAAAACTGTTAAAATGACTACAGACATACTCTGGAGAATATTCAAACAATTTCGGCCGGCTCTGTTATCACGTGAGTGTGTTTACATCAACGACCAATCACAGCCAACTGCCGGCAACAATAAGAAGTGAGAGAGTGAGAGGGAGTGAGTTGCGGTAGAGACCCGCCGAGGAACAGTACTACTACCAACAAACAAACGAATATCCACGTTCCAACACGCACAAACGCGTTACTATCAGATGCATAACAAAGTCGTCGTCTTCATACATTGAAACGTTCAGAAGTAGTGCTTGGTCCATTGGTCTATTTATGAAAAATCAATTTTGAAAGTGCACGTTAATATTAGTTACATTATTGCAGTTATATTATTAATAATACATTGAAAAGGTAACTATTTTTAAAAATTTTGCATGAATTCATAACAGCATTACAAATGTCGTTTTTAAATAGGAATAAAAACAAACAACAATGCGGTTATAAATTAAAACGACAATATTCGCATTTTATAAAATTGACCTTGATAAAATAATATTTACATATTCATTATTTTTTTAACAATTATAAATTCTTATGATAAATCGCAAAAATAAAAGACAAATATGTACTTTTTCTTGAAATCCGCTAGTTTGTCATTTTTGATATTATGTTTTTCTTAGCAACCTTTTCAACGAGTTTTTTCATTTTAACTATTTTTTAAATTTTTTAATAGGTTGAAATGTAAATTGTGAGTTTTATTGTATATTGTTTCAGTTAAATAAGCAACTGAAAATGTATTTTTTTGAATCGCTTTTTTATTTTTGTTTACATTATTGAAATATAATTATTATCAAAATTTAAATATTAATCATTTTAATCATTGGAACTATTTTTACAGCAACACGTTTTCTGCAAAATGAGTTATATTGTAGCCTATTTTATAAATGAACAAGTTTTCAACGAAGTGCCAGAAAAATGGAAGGATACAGATGATGAAGATAACTTGACTTGTTGGTACCCGAAAGATTCTATGAAGGCACTTAAATTAATACAGCATCCAGAGGAGGAAGACCCGAATGCAGAAAATTACAGCATTCATGCTATCGAGTGGGATGGGAAGACATATGGTAAATAAAATTTAAATTGCACAATAAAATTTAATGTAATGATTTCCATAATTTTTAGGTTTTTTTTTTAAATTTTCCTTGTACAGCTTCCTTCTAATTAATACAAAATTGAAAATTGTTTAATGATAATTATAGATTGTACTTTTCATGATTTTCAATTTATAAGTTATCCATTAAAATTCATAAAAAAAATTTCCTTTGACAAAAAAAAAGTATTCATATATAATAATTGTCTTTATAAATATTTGTTCAAAATTGTTTAAACAAATACTAGTATCATATAAATAATAGGACTTTTGGGAAAATGTATAGGGGAGAGGCTTGTACAGTGGGACAGTTTTTCTAAAATGTAACTTTTTTCATATAAAATTTACTTTTTTTGAAAACTTTTTTAGTTAAGTTTAAACTATGTTTACTCAACTATATAATGATGTGTTCAAACTTCATTACATATTTGAATAACAATTGAAAAAAACGTTTACAAAAAAAAGTAAAAAGTGTCCCACTGTAAAAGCATCGGTCTGTACAGTGGGACAACAGATATTGTACGTTAGGGAAAATGAAATTGTCTCTTTTACTAAAATAACTGAATACTTTGAACATTTAACAACATATTTTTACATATATAAAAATAAAAATGAATCATTTTCATTAATTACATAAACAAATTATTTGTTATAAAAAAACATATTAATGCATAATCCAACATTTTTTAATTTTTTAAATTATTTTTATACTGTAAATCAATGTTACTTAAACGTAAATAAATAACTTATATGATTTTGACTGATTTTAACACGAATATTTATAAAAAAATAATTCAAAATGACAACTGTCCCACTGTATAAGCCTCAGCACTAAGTTATATTTTTATTTATGATTATTAATTAATCATTTTTTATTAAATTTTGACTGTAGATTTTTTATTGTTATCATATTTGACGTTTATAAATATTCCTTATGTTATATATTAGTTATTAACGAATACCGAACAAGTAAACGTACTTGTAAAGAAATTACTTTACAGTACCAAAACACAATTTTCAAATAAATTCAATATGCAATACATTTTTGCAACAAAAATGCATTAAAAATATGTAAAATGTCTTTTTACATTATAGTAATACAATTTACAAATATTTACATATTTATTAACTTAATTATATTGTTTGTCCCACTGTAAAAGCTGTCCCACTGTTCAAGCCTCTCCCCTATTATAAGAATGTCTTGATTAATGTATAAAAAACTGACCAACAAAAAGTGCAAGAATGAACTTTCCCCTTTACTAGCTGATGTGAAATATTGTTTTCTTCACTTGTAACAATATAACTTGTACAAGTAAAGACAATTTTATGTACGGAAAAAATCATTGTCACACATTTTATTGGTTGAAAAAATAAATAAAAATTTATTCACGTCAGCAACTATTGATTCATATTCCATTTACAGCTAATTGGGAGAACGCAAGAAAAAGAGCACTCGATGTAAATTACACGAGTGATGAAAACAAAAAAGGACGAGGTAAACGACAAAAGTTCAAAAGGCTGTTTTCCCAAGAGAGTAGCTCAGATGAATTAACATCAGACACCGAAACAGCAGAACAAATGAAGAATAAACCACCTCTGAAAAAAGGAAATCGTAAAAAGTCTAAAGAAACTGAAGGTATAATTGCTGATGAAAATTATAGTAGCTAGCAATTTTGTAGTTATACTTTAATTTAATCATAGAATTGAAATAGTTATTGGAAAGTAGTACTACTTAATTGTTGAATAACTATTTAATTCTAACTTTATATAATTAGCGAACCTGCATTATATACTTATATTTTTTTCTAATAGGTGGAAACCAAAATTTGACCAAAGTGCCCTCGCTTCTCCCGCAACTACCCTCAATTTCTAGCAAAATGCAGATTTCTGTCGGTTCAAATACTGAGAAGGTGCCATTGAAAAATACAGCCATGTCTACCGCCCCCTTGAATTTGACAGGTGACAAAAACTGATAATAAAAAGAAACAAAAAATTGTAAATTGATACCATGATATAAGATATAAGAGAAACCCAATTATTAATCAACAATAATTTCATTAAAATTGTTTTTCTTTTTATTTATTATTAATTTTAACACTTTGTTACATGCTTTCATTATTTGCTTTATAGCATACTTGAGATTTAGCGTTTGATTCAAATAATGAGTATAACCTGATAATGAGACACGTTTTCAATTCATCAATGTTTCTCATGAATAATGAAGTTGGTGAACTTGAAGGTACTTTTTGTACATCATTTAGCATCGTATTAATGAGTTTTCATTTTTTTAGAGGACAGTGGTACATTTGAGAAAGCAGTCGTAGATTATTCAGCAACTGGATACGACTCCGAACAAGAATTAGAACAACAATCGAATTGTCAAGGTTAGATCATCAGATTTTATTATCTAATACCCATATTATCTCCTAGAAGCACAAGTACAAAAAAGGTTAAAGAGAAATAAGAATGTCTTTTTGATATTTGTTTGACTAACGAATTTCCTTTTAGTTATGTGTTCGGATTTCATGAAACCACACAATTGCAATTGTAAATTAATTGAATTTGCAATTTAAATGTTGTTTTTTACATTAACATTTAAGTTTCTTTAAAATATTTCTGAAATAAGCGTAAAATAAAATTTTTCAGATCAATTACATACAATTTCGCCAAAAGTTCCTCAAAACCGTTCACCACTTCATGATGAACATGACTGGCTGAGCTCTGCAAGCACAATACAGACAGGGAGAAACAAAGCAGCAAATTTACAAAAGCAACGTATGACGATTAACTGCCCAAATATTTCTGAAACCCCGTCTATTGTCCCATTGACTGACAATGAAAGAAATTATTTGGGTGAAAATTCTAATTTGAACTATCTTCGAAATAACGGTAATCTTTTTAATCCTTCATTTTTTTGATACGTTGTAATCAGATTTTCAATAATGTAACTTTATTTCAGGTATAGATTTACATCAAAGTGCCTCGTTAGTAATGTGCGGTAAACTGAAGGGTGACTTACGTTCTGTTAACAGAAGACTAACTAATTTAGAAAAAAATGAACAAGCGCAAAAAGAGAACGAAATTCTCCCTAAATATCTCCCATTGAAAGATATTGCTGACATACTTCGATGGGATGAAGAATTGAAGAGAAATAATAGAGCAAAAATAGAATTTGTAAATACTTTCAATAATAATTTTTTCATACAAAAATGTTTGTATATGTTCAAATAACATTGGCTATTTATTTTATAGGAAAATAAAATAAGAAAAGTTGGAGGTGATAACAAAAATGAACATATAGAAAGGGTTCTGAAAGCAGTGTTCTCTCCTGAATGTGCAGCTAAATGCACATGGCTTGGCAAGGGAAGAAATAATTACGGAATTCACGATTCAAAGACAATTCAAATTATGAAAGGTAAATATTTTTTTTATTTATTAATACACTATTAATATATTTAGTACATAACAATTTTTTATTTCTATTTTCAGATAGGTTCTGTTTGGAGTATTCCAGTTTATCCGAAAAGAATTTCGAAAATACGGCTTCACAGTGGTTTCGTTTAGCCAAGCAAAGACTAGTACGAAAAGAATCTAAGGAAAGAGCTGAGAAAACAGGTCTGTGTACAATTTTTATGAAAAAAATTTCTTTTGTTCATATCGAACAACTAAAGTCACGCTTTTACTCGTGTCTTGTTCTTCTACAAAAAATATTATTTTTATGTCATTTCAATTTTAGATGCTGCTTCAAAAAAAACACCCTCGTCAAAAGTTGATCACTCGTTGAAAAAAATAATTTTACCAGAGTCTGCCATTTTTAACTTTTTAGCCAAAGCTGCACGTAATTCGAAACATGAAATTGAAACTTGTGCATTTCTTTGTGGCAAGAAAGAAAGAAATTGCTACAAAGTAAGCCATGTCTTAATTCCACAACAAATGGGCACTGAGAATTCCTGCACGGCTACAAACGAAGAGAAAATTTCAGAATTACAGGAAGAAAATGATCTGCTCACACTTGGTTGGATTCACACGCACCCGACTCAATCGTCGTTTATGTCCAGTGTGGATCTACATACTCAGTTGGGACACCAACTGCAGCTACCAGAAGCGATCGCTGTAGTCTGTTCGTTGCAAATGAATGAAACTGATGTTTTTCACCTAACCAAAGATGGAATTCGCACAATAAAATACTGCAAGCAATCGGGATTTCATGACCACGCTGCAGCGAACACATCAATATACGTAAAAGCCAAACATTACGTATTGGACAAAGACACATACACTGTCATTATTGACACAAGGTAAACATTATCGAAGCTATTCGTCATTTGGTATATATAATAAATAATTCAACTTTATAACTAGTAAATCTACTGCTACGGATAAAAATAATATATCACTAAGATGCATGCAGTATTTATATCAAACAAATTATATGATCTATACTGAGTTCTTACAAAAATTAATGATTTCTTTATTTTTACAGGGACGATGAACAAGAGTAACAAACTTGATGATCCTGCAAAAAACTGTTTCATTTATCAATGCATTTTGCAATATGCATCACAATGAATCAAAATTCAAATTATAGTTTAATTTATTTAATTATATTTTAAAGTCTACTGTTTTCTCCTTAACTTGATTACAAGCAACAAATAAATTTCTCTTAGCTATCCAAGCATTTCAAAATGTGCATCACTGAATCAAAGTAAAAAATATGTTTATCAGTTTGATTGCATATTTGTTGCTTAAATTATTTTCATTGAAATCAGTATAAAACTACTTATCTATAACTCATTTTAAAATAAACGACAACGCAAATAATATGTTCTAGAAGAAAAAAATTATTTGAACCATGTTTAGGGCACTGAATTTTGTTTAAATAAAGTTGTAAACACTTTATTTAAAAACATGTTTTTATTACTTATCCCTCATAGTTTTATAAAATGCGAAACATAATTAGACTTGAAATTTTTTACAAAAAAACAGGGCTTAAGAATTTTTCGTTTTATGCTGTTATAACAAAACTTATTTTCTAAATAATTAAAAAAAATATAATTTAAATATCCATATGATCAACAAAAATATAATGACAATGCAAATTATTGTAGACATCTACAAATAAGAATTGAAAACAATTTTCAACATTTGTCACAGTTATGGCACTGTGACATCACTGTGATATCACAGTGATGTAACCGGCATGTAACATTTTCATTCAACTGAGAGGGAAAAAGTAGATC